>JAVQJF010054803.1:0-66175 GCA_036023855.1 Gadopsis marmoratus | reverse complement strand
AAGCTTATGCGCATGCGCGTCAAATGAACTACTTACTCTCTGAGAGGACTCGTTCCTACTAGTTCCTTTCAAACGAGTAGTTCAGTGAACGATTCAGTCGTGAACGACACATCACTACTTCAGGTGACCCCTGGTGCTCTACAAGTACACAAATCACTTCTGCTCCACATTCACTGAGATATTTGGTGCAAACATCCGAGCGAGCGTAGCACGCCATTTGAGACTCGTGGTGGCAGATTCAAGCAGTTGTAGCGTATAAGTTTCTTAATTTGCGATTCGTAGCGTAGGGTTTGTGCACCTGCAATGAAGAATTTGGGAAGGTGTAACTGCTGTGCTGTGTTTGTGGGAGAGAAAAACATTCTACAGGTTTTCTACTCTGTAAAGCATTTTTCTCTGACTTTAAATTTACTGATACACATGTGTGACTATTGTCTACAACTACAAATTTCACTGTCACAGGTGCTCAGGTGTTTTGCACCAATAATACTTTCACAGGTCAGCTGTTCCTTCAATTGGAAAAAAGTTGCAGATGATGATGAAACCTGTTCTGGTAGAAAGTGTAGTAACTTAACAGTATAAACACCTTGATTCTAAGAGAGAAAACCATGTAGTCTTTTCCACAGTGCCTGCATGTGGCATTGCATATGCATTGTGTATAAGGAAATGCTGAAACACAATAGACACACCAGACATTTGACGTGTCGTAACAGGAAAAGCACAAATGTAAAATTAATAACATTAATGATGGCTGCATTCCACATAGGTCTGGTCTTGGTCTTGGTATTGTGCATCCTGACACACTGGAATATAGCTTACTGGGTCACTTATATAATAAAACCATCCGCCATTAATGTCATTAATGCTTTATGGGTCTATTTGGAACATTTTATGAATAACTTAAAGCACTGGTATGTCTGGCTCCTGCTAAACATCTGACCTCTCTCCTGTTTTGCTTTTATTTCTTTCATTGGATTTGCAGTGAACATTGGAGCACTTTGGCTCCGCCTGTGTTCCTAAAGCTTGAATAAAAATACACAATTATTGTTTGAAATAGTAATTGTGTAGATGAAAGGATTTGAATGTAACAATTGTTACTGCTATATTAACTCTAAAAACTAGATGGTGTTTGCAAATATGGTTGGCAAAACAAAAAAAGAGAAATAAATAAAAATAAAATTGTCTCCTGTGTTTTCAGAAGCATGTTTCTCTCGTCTGCTTCAGGTCTTCAGGTGGTATTGAAGTCCATTATGAAAGCCATGGTACCTCTGCTGCAGATCGGAATGCTGCTCTTCTTCGCCATCCTGATGTTCGCCATCATCGGCCTCGACTTCTACATGGGCAAGTTCCATCGCACCTGCTTCAGGACCGACACAGGTAAGCAAGAGGAGAACAAGGGATGGACAAGTTATTGGTATTAACTTAGGCATAAGCTGATAGAACCTCGATCAGCCCTGTGTCATGGCTAAGGAAATTGGGCAGATTGAGGCATTTATTATGACTTGTATACTAAGATAAACCTGATCCATTTCTGCTGCTTTGTTTATTGTGCTCCAGCTGTCATCAACTCTGCATCATCAAGTAACTTATTGGGAGTTCTGCAAAGTGCAAACTAGGTGTAAACTTAAATGTTGCCATCTTTTGTGTCATTGTAGTTGAACTCATGAATTATGCATGAGAGGGCGTGTTTTTCTGTATCTTAGCACAAGAGGTACTTTTACACAATACATCCACAGCCTTCTCTAAAAATGCCTCAGCATGTTTGTGTATTTCTGTGTTTGTGACAGTGTGTGAATGTGTATGTTTGTGTGTGTTTCTGGCTGTAGGCGAGCAGGCAGCAGATTTCCCCTGTGGCCTGGAGGCTCCGGCGAGGACCTGCGACAATGGCACCACCTGTAAGGAGTACTGGATCGGACCCAGCTTTGGCATCACCAACTTCGACAATATCCTCTTCGCCGTTCTCACTGTTTTCCAGTGCATCACCATGGAGGGATGGGTGGACATCCTCTACAACGTGAGTCCACTTACAGGAAACAAATCTGGACCCAAATGCTGGTTTCAGGATCTTTGGATTACCGCCCACATCTCATATTTGTCAGAGATTCAAGTAGGTTGGTGTTGCTCACTGGCAGCTGTTTCTTCTGATTGCAGACACACTTGGCCAATCAGAGCTTTGTGTCCAGGATGAAGGGGGACACCATCTTCCTACATAGCTAGGAAGCTAGTTACATTCATTATCGTATAGGTTGTGGGCTGCTAAGTGGATTGAGTGATAGGTGAATGAAGGAGTTATATAGATGCAGTGCATTTAACTTACAGAGATAACAACTCTGAAATCAACATGCCGACACCAGCGGGACACGTACGTCACGTGACTGCTGATTGGTTAGGGCAAATTAAAATAATTCCCCCTCCTCCTAAATAGAACTCATCTAACATGAACATGATGTCAGGCCAACTGTATGAAGTGAAACAAAATGGCAATTCACATTCTGCAGTTAATAACATTTGTGCACCTGGTTATTCAACACAGACACAGTGCCAAGAAAAAGAGAGTAAACTGTTTGGAATTACCTTTACATTTATTTATGAATTTGTCCTGATCTTCATTCCAGAAATTCAACACTGACCAAACACAATTTGTTTTAACTAATAAAACACACATTTTTGCGTTGAACTTGTCCACAGTGCATACATCATTAAAACATTCAAAGTGTAGGGTGGAAAAACTAAGTCACCCTCTAGGCTTATCACCTCAACAAGGTAATTTAAGGCAGTAATTTGCAAACCTGGGGTCTAATCAGTGTAACAGGTTTGGAGGTGGTTAGAGCTACTTTCACTTATAAAAACCACTCAAACTTGAGTGACGCCTCAGCTGATGTGAACCACGTCTCGAAGGACAATGTGACTGGAAGGGCTCAACAGTACTATCCCATACTTTCTATATGTGGTAAAAAAAAGAACCCCTGTGTCACGGCCAAAGACGTTAGCATTGTCTATGTTCAGTCTAGTGGCTTATTTATTGCCAGGAAACACGGTTTTGTTACACATGTAGTAGATTAGCCAGCTAGACCTACTTCCACACTTGGCTTTTAGCGCTGTGCCAGTGCGGTCTGGCTGAACGCATTATCATTCTGATATAGGAGGGGAAAAAAAGCCCTGGCTTTGTAGTATTTCTTCAAACCAGTCACAGTTGGTTTTGCGATCACCTTGGGTGGCGCTGAGCCCAGGATGCAGCGTTGGTGCTCTTGCAAAATAGTGTAAACAGTAACACACAGGGAGGTGAATTCCAGCTAAAATAGTCACAGTCTACTTCCTGTGAGTCAGACTACCGTGACTGTAATTTTGAACTTGTAATATTCTCTGATAATATTTAGCGAGCCAAAGGAGTTAAAAACCAGTCTGTAGAAGTTACGTCGGCATGAATATAGAGTCTAGTGTGTCGTGTGCATCGTTGCGGAGACACGGAGCTTTTCCTCCTGACTGCTCCTTTCCCTCCCAGCCTTCCTCGGGGGGGGGGGATGATTAGAGAGAGGATGACTCACACATAGCCACGGCTCCCATTGGGACCACAGCACCATAGCTTTGCTGCTAGCACGAAACAAATCACAGCTCTCCTCCATTTGCATAAAGTCAGGATTAAATTATGCCAAGGAAACAATTATGTAATAGGTTAAATTATTAAACAGCTGTAGTGGGAAATTAATGTGTGTTTAGCAGTGTGAGTTTCTCCTAGTAGGGCTGGAAGAGGGAAACAAGAACACTGTAAGAGAAGAGGGAGGTAGTTAGCGATCAATAGCAGTTTGGTTGCTGAGAGCAAGAAAAGGCGTGGTAGATAGAGGACGCAGCTCTGATGCTTCTTTGATGTCAAATAATTGTTTCACCACTGTAACAGTTACACTAGTATTGAACACGTAGACTGCAGGGCAGAGCTACAATTGAATGCTTTTTTACCCATTAGAACAAGAGTGAAAGCACGATAGGTGCTTTGAGTATCCTCGTCTTCTAAAGATTACATTTTTTTTTGTTTTTATGGTCGAGATGTTTTCAGCAATAGCCATTCAGTGGATTTGCGTTCTTTAATTCAATTCAGTTCAATTCCGTTTTATTTATATAGCGCCATATTGTAAGAAAGTTATCTCAGGGCACTCTTTCATATAGAGCAGGTCTAGACCGACAATTCCCTCCATGAGCAAGCACCACATAGTAAATCCAGTCCACCAGTTCTGGATTCAACACATAATAGGGATTCACAGAAAACAGTATATGCACATTCTGCACTGTTTGTAGTTTTAACACTGTTTTTCTCTAAATTGATTAAAAAAAAACATTTTGGTCACTAGGGGGCAGTGCAACATAGACTGTATATAAAGATGGACGACGAGTCTTAAGACATTTGCCTGAATCAATTGCGACCACACTCACAGTTGTCAGTCATGACGTCTCACCCTGTGTTATAACATCAATATAAAACCTCATTAAAACCAAACTTATCAGCAAAATGAACACTTCAACAAACTTCAGTGTGATAAGAACTACCTAAAATGACAGAAATTTTATTTGACATGTACTGATATTCAGTTTGGCCCGTTTCACATCAACTAACATTGGGGGGCCGGGGCTTTCTGCAGCCAGCCACCAGGGGGTGATCTATACAGCTGTTTTGGCATCACTTGTGGGGAGCTGCCATGTCGTCCATCTTTATACACCGATCCTTAACTTTCTGACCACTGACAGGTGAAGCCAACATTGATTATCTCATTGCCATGGCACCTGTCAGTGGGGGGGATATATAAGGCAGCAAGTGAACATTTTGTCCTCGGAGTTGATGTGTTGAAACAGGAAAAATGGGCAAGCGGAAGGATGTGTGCGACTTTGACAAGGAACCAAACTGTGATGGTTAGACGACTGGGTCAGACCATCTCCAACACTGCAGCTGTTGTGGGGTTTTCCCGGTCTGCAGAGGTCAGTACCTACCAAAAGTGGTCCAAGGACGGAAAACCGCTGAACCGGCGACAGGGTCATGGTCGTCCAAGGCTCATTGATGCACGTGGGGACCGAAGGCTGGCCCGTGTGGTCCGTGTGCAGCTCAAACTGCTGAAAAAGTGGATGCTGGTTCTGATAGAAAGGTGTCAGAACACACAGAGCATCTCAGCTTGTTGCAAGCCAAGTCTGTTCTTACCCATCAGTATGTTGATGAATTGCGTTTGAGCTTGAATTGGATGCACGAGCCAGACAATTTGCCCCCCGGTAAACCCATATAAGGGCAGCAGACCTACGTGCTGTGTGCCAACCGCAAACAAGCCACTGACATTTGACAGGCAAAGAAGAAAAGATAGAAAAGAGAAAGGAAATATCACCTAAGGGCAGCAAACAGAACAAATACTTTTCTTCTTCAGAAATAGAAACTTTACTTAATGAAGTTTAGATAAAGAAAAAAGTGTGAGCAGTGTGGTCACTAGTCCAGACACAAAACCATCAACCTCCATGTCCTCAGGTGAAGGCGGGTGGGGTGGGGTCACACCATGTTGCATTACAATATTGTTGAGAATACAGCAGGCCGTGGTTATTTTGTACACTATTTCAGTTGTGTATAAAAGCTTGCCACCGGCTGTGTCTGGGCATATCATCATATATTTTGGATGATGAGTGAGTGCACGTCAGTTTCTGGTTATTGGCCACCTGCTGGGTCTGAGCGTTGTTAAGTGGCGTCATAAGAGGTGGCACAAAAGAGTCATGTGCTGTTGTCTCTTGGAAAATAGCTTCAGTACGTAAATGCCCCCAAATTAACTATTGCTTATATCCAAATGACTATGAAGAACCAATTGTGAATGAATGCTTTGCTGTCTATTAGCTGCAGTAATGGCAGATTGTGATTGTAAAATTTAAAATGATTTGAGCACACAGTCACCGAGCAGGAGATATGGGCAGAGTTGTATAGAGCACTTCATTTTTCGACTTCCTTAATTCAATAGAGGTTTGCTTTTTGTGTCCTCATATGTCCTCATTTTACCTGTGCTTACCGAGCTGACGGCCCTACTGATTATGTTGATTCTGGTTCCCCTTCTAATACTTCTCATTAACATCTTCCTTTCCAACATCTATCCTTCCAACTTAACTAAGATTTAAGACCTTTGCTCTGTAAACATCAGCCACTGTCATCATTGACGTAATGAACAATCCCCATTAGGCCGAGGAAGGAATTAGTCCATATTGGGCCTAAGAGTTGGGGGTTTAAGATCACTCCTTCATCCATCATTAGACAGCTCTTTTTTCTGTCTTCTGGATCCCTGACAGACTGGTAATGCGCTCTGACTGCTGGGGCCGAGGTTGCTGTTTTGGCTGAATATGATTGGTGGATTCTCTGATTGAATTGTCAAGGGAGGAGTGACGGCTGTCTCATTTCCTGCCGCTGTTGGACCCGGGCTGGGTCCTCTTCATCAGTATGGCCATCCATCACGACTGGAGGGGCCCTCATCTGTCTCTGCCAAAGCTATTACTCTGATGAGGATGGAGGGCAAAGCTCAGACTGTCAATTTCTCATTAGGAGAACCCCAAGACCCCTTAGCCAGAAACTCTTTCTGACAGGCTCTGTCGCCGTTATATTCTTTGTCATAGCTCTGTGTAGAAAACCTTTAAAATACAACTTACACATTGGAGATGTACAGATAGCACACTATTTAGGATTAGAAAGAAAAAAGTGAACCCTAAGAGCAGAGTAGATTTGGTGTTAGCCAAGTCAAGCCAGTTTTATTTATTTAGCCCAGTATCACATATCACATGTTTGCCTCAGGGGGCTTTACAATCAATACAACATACAACATCCTATAACCTTACAGTCCTTGATACAGATAAAGAAACACTCCTCCAAAAACCCTTGAACAGGGAAAAATGGGAGACAGCTGTGGAAGAGCAGCAGACGGACGGACAGACAGGAAATAGACCAACATAATGAAATTACAGTTTGGACAATCAGGAGGACAACATTATATATAGATTGTAGCATATAGTTAACATATATTCTCGTGATTCTAACGTACTAACATTTTTACACAAAACAACACAACTTTGTCCCCATCAGTTAGATTAAATTGGGGTTTGGACGAGTTTTCCTCACAGCAACCAGTATCTCCTTCAGTGACCTAATGGGGATGTGAGTGTTGTATTAAGACAGACTTAAAATGTGAATCCAACACATTGAAAGGTCATGTAACTCCGCCTCTACCTGCCATCTCAAGCTGCCCGTCAAAAAACTACAGAGGAGCTCTTCCTCTGCTAATATGATCTGGTATGTGTCCACTTAATTTTCATATTGAGGTCGGATAAATAACGAACGCCTATTAATTTAAGGTGTAAATGCAAAGGCGATTGATCAGATGTCATTATTTAGATAAGATATACAGATTGCAAGTTAGGTGTAGGTTGGAATGAACCCATAGGGTATTAGGGTTCAGTTTCTCTTGTCACTGATGCAGTCAAATCTGACTGCTACAAATGCCCGTGGGGATGGAAGAAGGACATTATTATAGGGAGTGTACAAAGAAACAAAGCTGTAGTAAATAAAATTAATCTAGAGTTGAGCAATCAGTGGCAGTATGTTGTCAGGTGTGTTTATGTAATGTTCTCCAAATTCTTTAAGTTGTGAGGTTTGTGTATCAATGCAAGGACAGACATACATTCACTCATTTTGTCTTTGTCCATTTTTTAAAGATTAAAGAATAAAAGTATGAAACTGTATTAGAAACATACCATACTTAATTTACAGTACACCGTCAGTTAGCAGACAAATTAATAACTTAGGAAGTCAAAAGGTGTAGTTAGTTTTCTATCTAGTTCTATTATTGTTTTAACCTGGTGCAGGAAATGCTTTAAAGCTCCTCATCATACAGTACTTTCTTCCTTCTTTTGTTTAGCTCAAAGAAATGCATCACTTCCTGCACTTCAGATTCCCTCAGTATTGTCCTACCTGACACTGTTACTTTACTCATAATGTGCAAAACATTAATTACACTTTTTTTTATTAATGTGAAGTTTAAGCAGTCAGTGAGTTACAGACAAACAACATAAAACAGATAACACAAAAGATATGCCACAAAATCAGAATTAAACACTTATCACATCATGGATAACATATATTGTACATGTACAGTACATAGATCATATTAATCAGATCATTTGGAACATGCATAATTAGGCTACTTCTGAAAAAACATTTAAGTTAACTGGTAGTCACTTTATACGTCTTGGGCAGATCAGATCGCTGTCTGATCTTTAAAACACTAAAGTTTAACCTAAGTTGACATAAGGTTTCATCTGGGGAAACACTGACTTTTGGGTTAGGGGACTGTGGATTTTAACCCCCATTTCTTAAAGTGTAGTCAGAGTAGAAAGGGGTCATCGCTCCATGGCCAGTATGGGCAGGAGAAATGATTACAGCAGCCAACAACTCTTCCAGTGTTCATATACAGTAGGCATGTGACAATGTATGTATGAAGACAAACTCTAGACCTATCCTTTAACTGTTGGTTTGATCATTTTTGTAACAAGAATCTTTTAAGCTATAATATAGTTGTAAACGTTTCTGCAGTACTTCTTCCATGTTGTACTACATGACCCCATGCCTGGTGTGGTTTGTTATCTTGGCAGACATGAAGTGTTGCACTTTGCACACCCAGTGTCTCAGTATGCCCTGCTTCACATAGGAGAGGGCACTGCTGGCTCCACCAGCCATTTCCAGTGCTTGTCAGGTCTAGTTGCACGAGTCCCCCCCGGCGACACAGTATCCACTCACCTGTAAACAGCCGGCAGACTTGCAGATGCTATCAGACCAAGCTCTGGGGAGCAGGATGTTTACAAGGTGGTTGAACGTGGGTAGCGATTCCCCTTTGTAGCTCGTTTTTGAATGGCTTGTAGCAGTGATCCAAACTGTTTATTCCCCTTGTGGCACAATCAACTTGTTGATGGAAGTGAGGAATAACCTTCTTACGATTAGCCTGATTGACGTCTCCGGCTATAATGACAGCAGCATCAGGGTTACTGCTCTGTGAGCAGTTCAAGTATTTGCAAAGATCCCACAGGGCAGCCTCTGTACTGTGGTGGGCTGTAGATCGCTGTGATAATTACAGATGTAAATGCGGTCTGCGTTAGACAATAACTGCAAATCAGGTGAGCAGGAACAGGATAGCATTTTAATATTCCCAGCATCACACCAACCCTAGTCTTTCATAGCCAGACCTATTTCCACACTTTGTTTTAACGCTGTGCCAGCGCTGAAGAAAGATGAAGCCATTATCATTTTGGTATAGGGAAAAAACGTCCTGGCTTGTTATTTTCAGCACGTAGGTTGCTAGGTCGAAGGTTGTTGTTGTTTCACGTAGGGACAGGGACTTTGAAAACGGTAATGCACAGATAGTGGAAGGGGAGCAGAATTCCCACTGAAATATTTGGCCGATGGCAGGATTATACCCACAGCCTACTTTCTGTGAGTGAGACCCTCCACGTTTACCTCTGTGTTTCCTCCAATGTTGAGATGGATGCAGAGATGGACACACATCTGGTCTTTCTTGTCTATAAATTCCCCCGCTGTATGTTGGTTAACAGGGTTAGAGAAAAAAAAGGTTTATGGTGTGTCTTTGACATGCAATAAGGTACATTTCATTATAATGTGATGCTGCTGTGACAAGGGAACTGTCTTTGCTATTTTGTATTCCAAAACACTCACATTGTAGCTTGAGAATGGTCAGTTAAGTGCACCTGAGGAAACAATTTTTTGGGGGCTTTTTATAATGGCACGGCAATGATAAATCTTTATATTAACTTTGAACCTGTGTGTATGCTCTGTTTCCTGCCCTGCCATGTTTATAAGATATATTCCACATGAAAACTATGGCATCTGACAGCAGCCCAAGCAGCAAACTAGCTTTGTTGTCAGTTGGATCTGCAGTCGCTCTGCACTAATATCATCTGTGCTGCTAAGTGGGAGTAAGACAGGAGTTAGAGTAGATTTAATTAAGACAGACCTGTTTTTGTTGTTCACTGTACTCTGCTGCACTATGCCACTCTGCCAGGTCAGAAAACGCTTTATGATGATTCTTTGAAATGTTACAATAAAGGGTTTCTTCTTCTTTGTAAACCTAACACAGCTTTTCTCAAATTTTGATTCTTTCAAAAAGAGCCTCTGTATTTAAAGCTGAACTAATCAATATTTTAATATTTAAGCTATTTTCTTCCTTATTTTATTTTTTACATTTTGGCCATTAGACCCAGTAGAAACAGAGCAGCATTGGCTTTAATTTGGAGTCATGTTTGGGTCCACCTGATGAAGGTCCAATATTCACTCTTGTTTAGCTCATATATAACTGCATCTTTAGGTGCTTAATGCTCCACTATGTTCACCAGGTAGTTGCTAACGTAGTCCATCTGCTGCTTGGTGCTGAGCAGGTAGTGGACGGTGGGTTGTCAGCAGCTATGGAGCCGTATGCCTTCCCAGGAATTGGTGGTGTTCAAAACAGAACTAAAAGGAGAGTGAACTTTGGACCTATATTCATTAGTTAAGTGGAAATGTTAAGGTAACAACATCTAGCAACTGCTACCACTGCTTCCAAGTCAACTGGCACGGCTTTTTATAAACTTTATAAAATTTATTGTTGCGTTTTTACGTATGTTTCCTTCACTGATTTTTCTTCCCAATTCTTCTGTCATGTGTACTCAGAGTCTTGCATGCCATACTGAATGAATTGTATTGCGGCATAGTTAGAAAAAACGGTAATAGGCTATTTCTATCAAAGAAAACAAATCCATGGAGAAAATCCATGGATACAAACTGAGATATTAACACGCACTTCTGAATGATAGGAACATAACAATAGCATAACAATTTATTTCAGTAAACGAGTGCATCACCGGACAATTTCCAGCAATAAAATTAACCTCCCAAAGTAATGAGTGTGAGTTCCCGCTGTAAAGAATTGACATACAGTAGAAGGCCCTCAGGCAGGGTAGGAGTCACAATGGAGAACATGAGCCTTAGACTGTCATTACTGCTTCACCAGAAAACCACACACACAAACAAGCTCACCTCTCCTCCACACCCATGCCAATAGCCATGTTATCGTCTTGTGTAGAGGATCCACGGAGTATAGTATCCATTATAGCAGTGATGTCCTGTTCTAACCTAACATCTAAATGAGGCAAATATGGCTCGACTCAGTGTACACAAAGCCAGCGCCACGAAGAAAAGGTTTTTCCATTCTGGTGTGGAGGAGCCTGATTGGCCTGCAAAGAGCGTAGACCTGGACCCCATCCAACACCTTTGGGATTAACTGGAACACTGATTGTGAGCCAGACCGGATCACTCGACATCAGTGTCAGACCTCGCTCATTTGGTCGTGGCTGAATGGGAGCAAATCCGTGCACCCAGGTTCAACATGTGGTGATAGCCTGAAACCAAGGGTGGAGGCTGTCAGAGCAGCACATTAATGGTTTGGAATCAAATGTTAAGCAGTCGCAAATGCGTAATGTTTGCATGTCTACATACTTTCATCCATGTAGCGAATAGTATCAACATGTCTTTTACATCATACGGTATAATGTTTCTGTTATTTTGTCCACCCCCCGTCTGGCAGACAGTTTCAATTCATTTACTATGAGTACGGGTATATGAATGTATGTATCTTTGTCCTATAAATGTCCTGATCGTGAGGATATTTTTGTCCATTGTGACAAACCAGGGTCGGAGAGGCAGGATTCCCAATAACCAAAGTGCTTTATTAACATTCAATAAGGTGAGGGATACAGGGTATGGGACATACACGCCCCTCCATACTTGGCCAGGCCTCCTCCTGGGGCTCCGAGGCCCAGGCCTCGAGCCTGGTCCTCCACACCATATATTTCTAACCTGTCTGTAGGTTTCTGCGCTCTAACGCTGTTAAAGAAAGAAAGAAAGGATGTTTCCGAAGTTCTAATTTGTAGTGCTGTTTTTTTTTTTAAATATTGATCATTGCAGAATTTGACATAGCCTACCCTTCAAGCATAAACAAGCACTCTAAGGCCATGAATCTTTTAATCTTCAAACAAAGACAAAGACGATCTATGAAGATCTATGTGAATTTAACAAGTCTGGTGATATTCTACATTTGTCTATCTGTCAACAAATCTCATCCAAATTGTGTATCAAAGCCTGAAATGTCTTATTGCTCTGTGCCATATACCTCCATTGTTGTCCCAAAACATAAATTAAATTGGAAACACACTGAGCCACACCGTTGCACAAGGTAACATGTTCCTTCATCATCATGAACACATACTGTAGTTTATTTTGACTAAATCCCACAAACACCGTCCTGCTGCCAGAATACTCACTACAGCACTAACTGTGTATTAATTCGCCAATGAAAATAGTCCCCAATAAATGCACTATTTCTTCCTGTTTCACTAACATTTGCTAAAACCTACAGTGTCCAGCTATTTTAGGAATTTCTGAGACTTCTTCAAAACTGAAAGTATATAGTATATCTGTGAGCCGTTTTATGGTATGTACGATTTTTGTCTTTAGTGGGAACCAATGAGCTTGGGGTTAGAGCCACAGGAAGTAAAAAACATTGAGAGATGGACAAACACATTGTTGGTTTTGGCCTTTTTATGGGATTTGTTGACAATAGACACCATCCTTATCCTTTATCTGCAGCAACACAATAGTATATTAACAGTCTTATTCTTTGTTTCTGCGTGTTTAGGCTAACGATGCCTCAGGGAACACGTGGAACTGGCTGTACTTCATCCCCCTCATCATCATCGGTTCCTTCTTCATGCTCAACCTGGTGCTAGGTGTGCTGTCAGGGTGAGTACAAACTGTGAGGATGACCTGAGCGGAGCTTTTCAAGAGATGTTCTTTACATTATACCAAGATTTACCACACTCTTAACCAGACCTGTTTGGTGTCTGGTTGCCGTGATGGCTGCCTTTGCTCAAGATATAATAAAAGGAGAAGACCTATTTATCATGCTGTCTGCCTAGTGAATCTGTGGAGCACTATAGCAACAGTCTATATGCTATATGCTCACAAGGATACACCTAGGTCCAAATGTCCATGATATGTAAACTCATATCATGGATAACCTGACAAACTAATGCAGTTATCCACTGATATTTTAACTCTTTGCTTTAATGCTGGTACTGTATGTAGTAATCTAGTCTGACATATTAATGACTGCAGTTTACTTTGGAGCAGGTAAACACACAGTTTGATCCATTCCTTACACTTTTGCTTCTGTGTTTTTGGTTTTGAAAAGGCAAAGAACAAAAGACACCACCTTCCAAACACTTGAGGTGCATAGTATCGGTGTAACTACAGCCCCATAAATAGTTCAAAGTATGAAAGGCCTGCCGTGCCCACTTACTGTTGCTATAATTGGGCAATCGCTGTTTGGGGTAGGGCTTTGAACACACCTTCAAAATACTAATAATAAGGGTGATTTTTCTAAACAGATCATCACTAACTCATTGGTAAAATGTGTAATTCTTTAACTTGCATCTAAACATCCCACATTTAGAGACCATTCCCTTCTTCCAGCCCTTCACTTGCATTTACTTATTTAGGTGAATTCCACATCTGTGGCAGCTCCAATGTAATATTCATGAGGTTTTATTAAAATATAAATTCACATGATTATACCAGTCTGCCCCACCATGAGCAGACTTTATACTGTACATGGTGTCCAGGGCCTTACTGTGTAATTCTGTGATGTATTAAGAAATACAAGTGCCATCACCATTGATGCATGAATAGCGTCATGGGAGAAGGCTGTGTTTTTATTGTTTTTATTTATCTTGTGCGATATTGCTTTGCATTTATCATCATCCATCTTAAGCTCCAGCACTCTCTGGGTGTTGTTCTCCATCCTCCTCTCATGTGCAACACCTAACCTACAGTATGTCATCCATACCAAATAGGAATGTAATTTTTCCATTGGGGTCATGGTGGATGGATAGATACAGAAACACTTTAAAAAGAAACACACTCACATATCAAGACTGTAATCAAAATCTGAAAAAGCATCCGATGGCATCAGATGAAGGACGCCTCTGCTTGCAGCCTCCAAATAAAAAAATTGGTTGGGATAAAATAATGATGCTATTAAATGTTCAAGGTGTAGGTTTTGGTCTAGTTCTCAAATATGATTGTCAGAAATCAGTGCAACAAGACTGTGCATAATAAGGCGCAACTCTAACTGCCGGTTCCTTTTAGCGCTTTACAGGTTCATTTTTTACCGAGTTGATTTCCCGAGAAGGCAGGCCATTAAGTTAGCAAAATAAAATAACACAAACTGCCAAAAAAAATCCAAAACAACCGGTAATGGACCCAGCCAATTGCTGATAGCCAGTATACAGTATTTGTCCAATCGCCCCAACCCTACCATGCACAAACGTTTTTCTTCAGAGTACAAGGAATAAGGCATTTCGACGGCGACTGCATCCCCAAAGTAAGCTAAATCCAATCTATCTAGATTTAATGGTAGATGTGTGAGAAAAACAATGATTCTCATCATACAATGTAGGAATTGTAGTTCTTTTTACCCTTGTGGGAATGGAAGAAACAGGGCTACACTTTCTACATGGTTAGTTAACCTCATAGTCATTGCCTCATTTAAAATATAGTGGACTGGGCTACAAAAAACTGCACAAATACATTATGGACCTCACTACATCCGACAACACTGTTGTTGGAAATTGTCAGTATTGTTGCAGTATAGCTTCCAGTTCACCTCCCTTTCTAACATTCTTTTCACACAGAACTTCATGAGCATCAAATGCCCCCTCTTGTTCTATCTGATCTAATTCAGATAAATGGATGAACACATCGTTGTATTCATGTTCACCCTTCTGTTGTTTAATGTTAAGGTCATTAATTATTTTGATATGCCACAGTATTCTACATTTCAGCTGGCTGCTCTGCCCTTGCTGATGAGGTAACATTTCTCCCTGCTGGTGTGATATCTTTATCTATAATCTATCTACCTCTTCTTTTTGAAATCAAGGTGAGATTGTCCCTCAAAGATTTAATGTAATTTGTGGAGCATCTTGTTTTGTCTTCCAACCTCAATTCCTTGCAGAATAGAATAGAGAGTTGCAAAGTTTCCTTTTACAATTTTTTTTTATTGTTTTATTGTTTTAATTTTGAATTATTTATTAATTGGGATGGCAATTAATTGAGTGCTGTTGGGAGATGGGTTTGATGACTAGAGTCAGCTCAGCAGATTAATTAATGTGTTTGTTTCATATTGCAGCCTTTCTTATGTCCATCATTTAACTCCATCAAGTTTTTTCTAGGTTTTCATTTTTCATGTCAGCTTATAAATTAATTCTACTAAAGCCTTGTCATTAAATGTGATTATTTTAAAGTAGAAAAAATGACAAGGTTTCAGTTTTCAATAAAAGATTTAATGTTTTATTAGCTTCTATCACTACTTCTAATCTCACTTGGTGTAACGCAAGGCTTAGGTTTAGAGCCACTGTTGTATTCTTTATACATGCTGCCTCACTTTGTAATTATAATATCCAGTTTTACTTACACACTTACAAAAAAGCTAATTATGTGGAATATTCTGATATTATATGACATCTAACGACACGCTCTGTTTTGCTCTATACATACCATGTGCATTAGTCATCTTTAAAGATCAAAACAAACCCTTACATGAATAACATAAATATTACATTATCCTACTAACCATGAAAGAAGACATGAATCAAGCAAAACACAGCACAAAATGGAACTGAAAAATATTCTACCTAGACCACTCATAGGCGTTATACAGGCTTCTTCTCACCTTTTTTAATTTCACTCACATTGCTTTAATTTTTCAAACAGTTCTGTTGAATAACGCATATCTTGCGGCTTTCATGGCACAGAATAGAAGGCATAATCAGTAACTGGGTGTGTCTTTTCAGCCTTCTGGCTTTTTCGCCCTCTAAATTTGAAAAACAACCTAGATTTTACATTAGCTGATGCATAAAACAACAATCAAACAAACCACTTTTTCCTCCGTAATCACTGCTCCTCCTGGTGGAGCGACAGAGCAGTGCAACTGGTTTGCACACATTGTGCTTGGGGCGTTACGAGTCTGGGCTGTGTTCACTACGTCATCAAGGGGCGATTTCATTACTGTGAGAAATTAGGCGTTCCAAGAAGTCCCTTCTTTTAACATATTTCTACAGACAAACATCTTAATTTTAATTTTAACATCCAGCTTGCTATTATCCACTCTCCTTTCAGGTAATGATTTTATTTTTACCTGTCTGTATATTAGTGTATTTTATCTTAAACTGAATTTTTATTGTATCTTTTGTATACATTTTCATATTTTCTGCACATTCATTCACTTACTGCACATCATACTGTATATGCAGAGAGACAGACCTGACAGAAGCTTTAGAGTGCAGGTAGCCTTTAGCCGCCCCCGCTGTGGTTATCTCGTTTCCTACTCTCGCCACAGAAGTTGTCAGATGGCTTTAAAGTTACTGGGGAGGTGGAATGCCACTGATCTGGCAGGGGTGTGCGGGGGCCATGTCATTGTTTAAAGGCCACGGTCTGAACTTCAGAGCAGACAGGAGAGCAGATCCAAGCAGTGTTGAGAGGATGCAGACCACCAGGGGAGGTCGGGCCTTTCACTCAGCTTTTATCTCCTCAGCGTGGGCAGGCTGGGATAAGATGAGACTGTTCTGAAAACTCCTCTTTCACATCTCCAGTCTGTCTAACTTACACTTTTACTATAACCTATGCAACAATTTGTCTGGTATGTGTTTGATAAAAACACCATTTCAATGGGATTACAGTGTTCACTTTATCTTTACCATTATCTTGTTGGTTTGTTCTGTCTTTATAGTTTGTGTTAGTACATCATTCTCATTATCACATCATTATCAAGTTCCTTTGTCAGCTCATCAAAAATTGCCCAGCAGTTAGGATTCTTTAATACGTAATCCTCCAGGCTCAGGAGTGGCTGAAGAGGTTTAAGAATCTACAGTACATTGTATTTAAAGCTGAGACACACAATATTAGGCATGCGGTCATAATGTTATGGCTGATCGATGTACTGTATATATCCATACATATGCATATTCAAATGAGGCAGTGCAAAGCAAGCTGTAGATGAGTTTAAATCTGCATCAAAAATGTAATGTGCTCAAAGCAGGAATGTCTGTAAACCAGTCTACACTGATGTACAAGTTAAAATAAGTGATTCTTACAGAGCCTGCTGTCCACAGCTGCTTTATACTGTAAGAAAAGCTTCAGTTTGTTAAACCCCTGCAGCCATCTGAAGGTATGTTGATAAATCTGCAGCATCTCATTAGACAAGTGCTGCACCACAGAGCAGTGCCATTGCGTCGGGCTGTCCATTGTAAAAACCTTGTTAAAACATATGCAAGTGGCAGCAGGATGCTACAAATTAACATCGAACATCAGATGGGGTTACTATCACTCGACATTAGTCCTATTTATGCTGTAGACATCGGATTACTGGAGTTTATTAATCCCGTGTGTCACAGCCTCCATTCCAACTTATTTTTTCATTCTGTTGTTCATGTTTTATTTATTAAATGCATTACGAAGCAAGCGCTTCTGTGCCACATTTTAAAGTATGAGGCAACAATTTGCAATGTGAAATAGCCAACAGTAAAATTATGGCTTAAATAGCCACGGTTTGATGTGATTATATTAATGGCTTCACCAAACTATTCTTTTTACATATATTTCTACCATCATCGTACTAATTAACTGCTAAAAAAAAAACTCAGACCATCTGCCTGTGACTGCAGACTTGTGGTGCTGCGTGTTCACATCGTGTCGCTCTGCACCACCCAGACAGCAACCCCATTTCCTGGAGATGCTATGAGTGCAATGATGTAACTGGCTGAGAGTGTGTGTATCAATCACCACACCCTCTGATCTATATTCACCATCATCCAGCCCTTTTGCACTTTGTACTGCTACCCACACATGAACCAAAATAGCAGGTGTACTTGGAAACTCGTGCATCCAAGACCATTTTAAAACAGGACCCATAGTAGGCTTACATACACACATGCATACATATACACTATACACACACACACACAGGTTTGCATGCAACACCTACATAGTGGGAGAATAGATATACACTATACTGCAATGTGTGCATGCAGTTTATTTTGAATGTTATTTGATGATGATACTGTATCTTCCAACAGAAGTGCAGTAAAGCAGCTTTTTGAGCAGAATCTGGGTGTGATTCTACAGACATGCTTATTCTAATTGGTCTGAATGTGAAAAGATATGTGTACTGCATGTGTTTGAAAGCTTGTAATTATCTAATTCAGTGTGGATCTGGCTCTTTGTGTAATATTTGTACTAATGCTTGCATATGCGTCAATATGTTTGCGTGTGAGACAGTGTGAAAGTGTGGCTGAAACCTGCTACAACGCTGGGAAATCCTGACTGCCAGAGTCTCTCCCTGTAAACACACACACACACACAAACACACACACTGTACACTCAACCAGGCAACACATGGATGCACTAAACACACATCATAGAGAGAAAGATATGTAGCCACGAAACTAGAAGATTTGATTTAGTCACACTTGCAGGCACATATACAAACACACACCCACACACACGCACGCACACGCACACACACACACATACACACACACACACACACACACCCTAAGGACGGCAGGCAGACAGCCACTGCAATGCAGAATAGAGCTTCCCCCTCTTCTGTGTGGGAGACACACCAATCACTGAGCCGTGGGGGTGGACTGGAGATCCCTCACTCTGTTATTTCATAGTCTTCCTCTCATCTTCTCTCTCTCTCTGTCTTTCCCTCTCTCTCTCTCTCTCTCTCTCTGTGTCTTTCTTTATTAGTCTCTCTGTCTCTCTCCACCTCTATTTTCCTCTCTTATGCCACCTCTCCCCCTGTGCTTCATAGCCTGTGTATCTTATCACCTGGCTCATTTTAATCGAAAGCTACCTTAATTCCATGCCATAACCCTAACCCTCATGTTGGCAAAGCAATGCAGTGGCAATGGAGATAATGTTATCAGATTTACCAATGAGTAATATGACAAAAAAAAGGCTTTTTGTAATGTCTATAATAAGCATGACATTTAATATCCTCACAATAAATAAATGATTCAGTCAGTGTTTCATTTGATTAACCATGTTTCCCTGTATGAATGTGCTATATAAAATATGTGCTGTGTATGTACATATGCTGTTTTTGAACAACTTACTGGCATACATTCTTTTTGACCTTTCTGCTTAATATTCTGTTAGCTGGCCCCACAGTTGCTGTGTCACCACACAGAGAGGATGTGACATAAAAAGGGGAGATTAATAACTCAGAGTCCAAGTCTCCTGCGCAGGGCAGGTTGCCTCATATAACTGGTGCCAGAAGATGTATCACTGCTGTCTGCCATGCACCTCTGTCACTCTTAGGTCTGTTAAAGGGATCATTCTGGTTTGGATCTTGTGTTCGTACTTTTGCTAATGGTAACAGTGAGGCTACGATCAGACTGCAGGCAAAAGTGGGCCAAATCAGAGTTCTTGCTCATATGTGACTCAGATCTGTTTTGCTTCATAAGAAACAGAAAATCAGCGCGCCCCAGCAGCTGGTAGATCGCGTACCTTTAAGGCTGAGTCCTTACTGCAGCAGCCTGGGTTTGACTCTTGACCTGGGATCTGTGCTGCATCTCATCCCCTCGCTCGCTCTCCCACCTTTCCTGTCTCTTAAGCTGTCACATGTGATGTTATCTTTTATCGCTTTTTATGTTTTTAATTATTTTTATTTGTAATTGTTAACCTTTTAACTTGATTTTGCTTTGCCTTATTTTATTTATCTTTCACTGCTTTCTGTTTCATTGCTTTCTGAGTCTCCTCTCTTTGCTTTATCTGTCAAAGCACTTTGAAAACTCTGTTTTTAGAGGTGCTATATAAATAAAGTTTATTATTATTATTACTAAGTAATAAAGGCTAAAATACTTAAAAAACAAACATTTTGATTTGGGCCCCTTCCATATGTGGTCCTAAATCAGATACAGGTGTGATTTTTTGCAATGAGCCCTCAGTCTGAACAGTCGTATCAGATTTCATGCGACCTTTCCATCACACTACATCGGCATTTGTGACAATTCTGCGCTGGCGTGAGTCACTCTGTGAACACAAACATTCATTAAATAAAAAAAATACAAAACGTCTCTCTTTTTCTCCTCATCCTTGTTTTCATCTGCTCACAAATTCTTATAAATGAAACCGTAAACGCTGACTTCAGTGGCCTCCACGTTTTACGCCTGTACGACAGCGTTCTGTGTGTGACATCTTTATTGAGGACATTGTTATTGTTCGTTTGTACATGCGGGTCAGTTCAGGACTGCGAATAGTTTGCACTGGACGCTGATATCGGCCACATTTAACAACCATACAAAAAAGTCAGATCTGAGCAATACTTCCAAATTTGAGCACTATGGTTTGCAGTGTGAATGAAGCATTCATATTTATATGTAACATTTCTACCAGAAATGAGAGTAATGATTCCAAAACTATAAGAATAAGACCCTCCTCTTAAATCACAAACAAGGCTCAAGTCTTGGCTATGAATTCCCAAGTTAAGTCAAGGACCTAAACTGTAATATCATTTTATACTTATATTAGTATTTACTACTTATAAACTGTCTAACATTTAAAAGCACTCTGAGGTTGTCTATGTTTATTCAGTGTTATAGCAGCATTCTTGCTGCATTATTTGAAAACATCTTTGATGAAAAAAAAGAGCGTAGCAGCAAATCTTTATGCTTTTAGTAGTGACAGTAGAGAGATGACCATAAATGAGGGGAGAGAGAGATGGAGAACGACATGCAAAACAGGGAGATGTGTTCATGGTGGGCCCTGAACCCCTGGGCTACCAGGCTGCCCCACAGAGCTTTCTCATTCTGCTTGAATGTGTTCTAAAGATCTTAACCTGACTATTGCATTGGTTTTTTTGTCTGTTTTTTGTTTAAACAAACTGCACAGAATTTATAAGTTACTTCATAAGTACAAGTTACTTCAAAATAGGAGCAGTCTGACTGCGTAGTGAAATTGGTCATTGGTGTTGAATTGCTAATCTTTGTTATCTTTGTTATCTAATCTAAAGTCATTAGCTTCATGACTGGAGTCTGACTCGAGTCCATGTCACGGGACTAGTGGACACCTCAGTGGTCATTGTTGAGAGAAAGGACAAAGCGGTGCGTCATTCCATGTAGACAGATACTAGCTTGTTATCAAAGCATGAGACCACCCTGCTGCTGAAGGTTCAGGGATTCCACAATGTGACAGGACACCAACTCTGTCTTACCTGCTGGAAGCCAGCCTACTGGTATACCTGTCAGCGGTGGAGTCCTCCAGGGTCTGCGTGCTTGTCGGATCCAATAACCATTTCTGTGTGTGGTGCTTTTGTGGTTCCTACAGGGAGTTTGCCAAGGAGAGAGAGCGGGTGGAGAAGAGGCAAGAATTCCTGAAGCTCCGCAGACAACAGCAAATAGAGAGAGAGCTTACTGGGTACCTGGAATGGATCTGCAAAGCAGGTCAGAAACACACAAATGTTGGCCGAGGCCTCACTAATCATTACAGTTTTACAATTACAAAAAATAAATGTTCTGTATTTGAAGTGTGTGGATGTAATTTGACACAAATGTGACCTGCTTTTAATTCAGGCATGCTGTTTGTGTTGCAGAGGAGGTGATGCTGGCTGAGGAAGACAAGAACGCGGAGGAGAAGTCTCTGGATGGAGCGTGGTACAAAAGGAAACACAACAACTCTGGTGAGGACTGCCGTCAGATGTGAAGATAGAAACTAACCTGCCAGGTTCAAAGATGTGAATCATTTTACAGTCTAGTGCCACTTTAGAGGCATAATCAGGAGTTCCGCAGCTACATATACCAGAACTAAACCAAAATACAGAGCCTGTACCTAAAAAGGTTATGACCCACAATGTAAGACGTTTTTGCTTTTAGCTGATAACGTGACAGACAGATTAAATTTTCTTCTTCCTAAAACATTTACATAGCTTTTGTTTGTAGCAGCTGGCGGTCCTTCTTTCTCTTCTCCTCTTTCATTGCTGCAATAACTACCTATGTTCTACTGTACATTACCGCCACCAGCTTTCTCTGCATTATCTGCCGTGCAGTCGGCAGAAATAGATGTCATGTCCTCCCCTCACTCGTAGCATACACAGCTCTACTAGTGGTCAAAATCTCCCCGGGGTACTTTTATTATTCAGGTCTGTGCACCAATGCGCTCACCAAGGTTCTGATCCTGCTGCCCCCCACAGCAGTGAGAAGGCTTCTGCCAGCAGGAACATTCAGCCAGTAACTTCCTTGTCTAATCATTGACTTCACCTGTTTCCAAGCACATAGATACACCCCCTGTTAGTGTTTTCAGTTTGCTGATCCTTCAGCCTGTTTTCACATGTGAGTATGGGAATGAAGAGTATTTAATTTCAATTCAATTTTATTTAGATAGTTGCACATTGTAACAGACGTTATGTTGGGGCACTTTTCGTATAGAGCAGATCTAGATTGTACTCTCATACAGAATTAAGATATAGTTCTGTTTGTTATCTGTGCCACCAGATGACATAGCTGGATAGCTTTGTTGGCTGTGGTGTTTTTTGTGTTTTGCAAAGGGAATACAACTCCTTAAGAGCATCTTCAGTCTCCTGCCTCTTACTGCACTTGGGTCGTCACTGCATTCTTACATTAGGGCGCTTTCACACTTTTGCCTTTTTATTTCTGGTCCAGTTAATGTTAACACTTATAAGTCAACCATGAGCTGTAAAACACAAGGTTACTGGACAGTTTTTCCCATGTCATCCTGCATCATCAGCACTGTGCACAACTTCTTCTAATGCGTGTATTTATGTTCCCTATCGTCAAGACTTCACAAAGACATAACATTATTAGTAGTATTAGTAATTCTAGGCTGCAAATGGACGGCAAACTTATGAAAAATGACAAACAGGTAGAGATGGGATGGAAAAGAGTTGTTATACAGCAATATTATGGAGGGATTACTGGGAGGTCGATCTGTCACTCATTTCTATTGGACTAAATAAACTGCCAAAAAACAAGGAGTAGGATACAAGCACAACCCGCTATTGTTATAACTGATTTTGACAGCATCAGGGAAAGCCCACACACTCAGGTGCTAACGCAGATTGATTTAATAACTTTGCTTTGGAATTACCAATAACCAATAGTCAATAACCAAACTTATTTCTTTTCACGGCAGACATTTTGACTCACCAAAGCAGGAAAATAGCATTAACAATGGCTCCAGTCTATTAGTTGTCCCAGTAAACCTTGTCACATGCACAGTACCAGAGCCCTGGAAGTGGACCGCTTAAATGGATTGCAGCCTTCATTAATGTTAATTCCATCTGTGCTTTTTCTGCTTTGACAAGTAAAAATGACTACAGTGAACAGGGTCTATTAGCAGGCAACCACGACTAAAGCAAGGCATGTTGACAGGCGAGACAAGCGCCACCAGGGACGCTAGATTATTTGACAAATGAGAGAGAAAATGCCCTCTACATTTACACAAACTAATTATGGTAATACTGTGCAGCTGGGCAGGCAGCGCAGCAGCATATGATGAGGGTATCGGCAACAGGTGTGACAGAGCAGCGTGGAAACACTGGCGCCTGGTGGACAGGTGAGGAAAGACTAGCTTTGATAAATATACCCCTCTTCACTGCAGGAGGGCAGAAAAGTGAGGCAAAGAAAGAGGGATGATGCCGTTGTTGAATGACAGCTAGGTTGATCCCTCTGCACTGGCAGTTATCTGCTTCAGCTCAGTTATCTCCTTTAGCAGCTGGCACCTTTAACTATGTGCTAACCTATTTAACTTTAGCTAATTTAGCAGTAGCTGTTAGCTCCTTTAACTAACAGCTACAGTAAGACATATTTATCCTACATAGTGTGCTTATACCTGGTTTAACTTGGCTAGGAAAATGTGACATGATTAAAGTATCCAACAGTTTGATTAAAGTCCTAGGTAGCCATATTTCTGTTTTCATGTCACTGCAAGTTCCCCACTGAGGGACTAATAATGGTTTATTTTATCTTATCATAGTTCAGACCACTATGACGAGCAGCCAAGCGGGGAAAAAACATTTAGCTCCTGCCTGCTACTTGTAATTTAATGTCAAACATACACTATGTATATTTCTGACAGCGAGAATTTCATTCACAACATCTACAGTGCAGTGACATCACAATAAAACGCAATATGGACTTGCTTCAGTCGATTTAGCTAATTATAAAAGGAGCTATACACTTGTTATTGGAATTGCTACATATATGTAATACAAGATCAGATAGATCAGACAAAAAAAACAGCAAGATTAGGGTATTTTCTTCACTTCAATAGGACAGAGCCAATCGTTCATGTTATTTGTCACCTTTCCAATTATGACTATATGTGAAAATGTGAGCTCCTATTAGCTCTAGTCACTTTAGTGTTAGTCCTTTAAACCCCAGGCTTCATGCTTTTCACTAGTTTTTTATTAGTAGGCCTATGTATGGATATATCCACATTTTATATTGCACTTATACAGTATGTATATACTTTTACAATTTACACCTATACTGTATGTATATTATTAAATAATACAGCAAATAATATATATATCAATTATTGAAATATCTGTTGTTTTGAAATACACTGTATGTCTTTATGGTAACCGGCTTAATCACCATGAAGCCGCTCATCTGCAGCCTCACCCAGGGTGACAGTCACAGTGATTATGGGTGCCAGGGTGGAAGAGTAATGAGATTAGAATGTGAGGCTTCCTGGAGCTCCCTGGAGTTCAGAGGTGCCGTGGGAGTATGAGGGCCATTCACTCCATTTTAAAGCTCTTCTCTTGTCTGCAGCTTTCATACTCTCCATGACAGCTGGGAAGGTTTTCATGACCTATTAATCTGAACAATCTAATCTAATTTTAATAATCTTAACAATTATTTTCTCAATACATTTTTTTGGCTCGTAAAATGTCAGTAATAACAAATGTCTATCACAGGATGCCAGAGCCCAAGCTGACATATTCAGATGTCTTGTTTTGTTGACCAAAATCTAAAGTTTAATATCGTAAAAAGTTCAGAAAACTGCAAATATTTGTGAATTTGGGGCATTTTTGCTTAAACAATTAATTGCTTTCTGTCAATCGATTAATCGTTTCAACCCTAAATATGAGATCAAAAACCTCCAGCCATGCTTCCAGTATCTATAACATATATTCAGGATCCTTTTGAGAATATAAACAACAGGTTCCTCTTGGTTGTTTTATGATCGAGATATCTAATCAGATAATATAGTAGACTTACCCATTCACCTTAAAAGTCTTTTAGCTTTCCTTTTTACCTTACTGGCTCATTTTTGAAACGTTGAAAAATTATTTTGTTTTGAAAACTGGTACCGTATAATCCAACAAGGAAGGATTCATTTAATATGAATAACTAAATAATAAATGAATGGATAATGAACTTGAACTATGGAGCTGAAGGTTTATGAATGAAGTCTGACACAAGGCAGAGTGGGAAAGAGTTGTTAGTGAATTCATCACAAGCAGAATAAAAGAGGAACTATGAGAGAAAGGATCTTCCTTATAGAACTTTAACAAAAGCTTTAGAGTTAAAGAGTTAAACCAGATTAGCTGCTTAATGACTCGTGTGATGTGTTTTTTCCCATATTGTGTTTGCAGTGCTGAAAAGGAACAAGAAGAGTAAGAATGACCTCATCAATGCAGAGGAAGGCGAGGACCACTTCACCGACATCTCGTCTGTTGGTGAGGATGATACTTCAGACACAATATCTGCCATGTTGCTGAAAGTCTCCATCCTGTCCCTGATGTCTGTTGAATGCTTGTTCACACTACAACCAGCTTTGTTGATGCACTGTTCTATTGTCACAGATTATCACTGGTACAAAATGGACTGATAGTCTTAAATAGGCAACATTAAAAATTTATTTAGAGTCATCTAAGTGTAGTCGTTCTCCAAACACACTTCACTTTTCACTTGTTATAAAGAATATTGCAGTTCATGAAATCAGCACTAAATTGTCATCAGTTTGGTCCAAAATGCAGCTGCTTGGAAAGTCAACTGGAGATTAATTTTAGAGAGCTAAAATTAACCTGTAATTCATAAATAAAACCAGACTAATGCAAAAATAATTTTGCATAGAAAAAACCTTTTTCTGATTTCCTGTCTGGTGACCCCTCAAATTTATCTTGTGACTCCTTGAAGGGGGTTCTTACTTAGCTTATATTGCAGTATTTTAACAAACAACAAATCCCTACTAACAATTTCATGGAAAAGAAGAAGAAATTGGTAGTTGATAGATCAGTTTTAAGTCATACACTTCCTGCAGTTGACATGACATAGAAAATATGCCATTCTCAGTCCTTCTGGCATATTGATCCATCATTACTGACGTAGCTAATTTCACATGAGATCATATTAAAGATGGTGTCCACCAAGCCAGACTCACCATATGTACAAAAAACTTCAATGTAAATTTCATCAGATGTGGCGTAATGGTTAAGGCACATGCCACATGACCGCAATATTCACGGTTTGATTCCCGTCTGCAGATCTTTGTTGCATGTCATAAACCTTTCTTTCCCCATGTTTCATGTCTCTTTCTATACTGACTGAATGAAGGCAAAATGCCAAAACATACAAGAAATCATCATGTTCCTATGAATAAACTGAGATTTATGTATTTCAGCCATTGATTCAGAAATATTATCAGATGGATGGATGGATGGATAGATAGAGTGGGTTAGTATGGATAATCAGTTGATTCAGTATGAGTCAGATGTCTGTATTAAAATAGATAAGGAAATGATGAGCCCACTAGTCTTCCTGTGCTAGTAATGAAATTCTAATTGAACCATTTTTCTCTTTGTGTCCAGTCCCACTTGACATTTGGGCTTAATTTAAGTTACAGAGGATTTAATATAGTACAGGCTAAATGGGAGTAGGGAGGGGACTGGTGAAGACCATAGCACTGTCATCTAAAGGAGCCAAGTTCTTCACTTTGCTTACATCACAGTTAAAGCTTGTTAGAATATGAAAAAGCTGCTCAGAATGTATAAGTTAATTGGTTCTTCCCGTAATTTATGTTGTGCCTGTGAAACTCACCTCTGTAAAAAAGAGAGTGCCAACTTCAAAGTGACACGTACATTTCTCTGCAGTGAAAGAATGTAATCTCCTCTCGATGTTAAACAAGGCGCACTCAAACACAGTCTTGCTTTGGTGAGACCACCTCAGTTTAAGACTTGGTAACTTTATTGCCATTTTGTGTGTTTTGGTCCAACTGCCCCCCCAGGGTCGCCGTTCGCCCGGGCCAGTGTGAAGAGCAAGAACGAGAGCTCGTCTTACTTCAGGAGGAAAGAGAAGCGGATTCGCTTCACCATCCGCCGTCTAGTCAAGTCCCAGAGCTTCTACTGGACTGTGTTGTGTCTGGTTGGCCTCAACACGTTGTGTGTAGCCATTGTACACTATGACCAGCCTGAGTGGCTCACCTATGCACTATGTGAGTACCACCACTGACAAGGCTTTTACTGCATAGATAATACGTCGAATTCATAATCAATATGAATCCACAATTCAATATACTCATGGGTTTGACCATTTCTGCCTTACCAGTAGCTCATAGCAAAGTTCAAATGAAGATTGCTGTGTAACTGACTAACTGAGTCACTTTGATGCCTGCTCTGTACTGGTGCTACTGTTAGGTAACGTTTTATCATAAGCCTAAAGTTGGCAGCTCAAATACTGTAATTGCAATAATATCATTTTAGCATGGTGGTATGTGACAGCAGTAGGAGACAATGCTAGCTAGATAGTGTTGGCCATTAGAAGGCATAATTGGCGTTACTAAGGAGACATGGTAAATTTGTGAGGTTTTACAGTAGACATAATATCACAACACTATGACAGTATATGAAATATACACATTTACAGCCAGTACCTCCAACAAGCAGACTCAAATGGAACCTCTGACATCTGTTTAGAACCTGATGCATGTTTGCATTTTCTTTTGTTTACATTCTATTTAAAAAAGTGATGCTTCATTCGCTTTACTCTACACCAGCAAATCATGTGTGTCTTGTTCAATTCATTTGAATCTCACACAAAAAGTGTCAAGGATATTAAATAAAGTCCAAGATTTATTTCTGTTGGGATCATTGATGTAAAAGTAGCAAAGATGCAGGAGTCCGGATTCCCAGGGGACATCAAACTACCAACAAAGCAACACAATTATTACCTATGTCCTCATCATTCAAATCGCTCACAGCCAAACAACAAAACCAAAGATTAAATAGATAATTGAATAATACACAAACAGCACACACCAATAAAGTCTTCTCGTTCAAATTTCATATCAGCCATAATTGACCTTTCTGACACCACAACCTATAGAAGAATGTAAAAGAATAGATACTCATGTTGATACTAAGCCTTACCTTGGTGATATTAAACCTCAGCAAGAAAAAGCCAACAGCACTAGCTCTAGTCTGGTGGGCATGACTTCCCCCAACCCTACAAATGTGGCGCTGGAGGTTTCAGGGTCCAAAGAACTGGATCAAACACCTGCAGCTCTTCATCTTATTCAGACCAACCTCTATACATCCTAACTATCATAAGAAACTTCAACTAACATTATTGATATGATATTATGCAGTATGCACCTACTTTCTCTGTAACTGCCATGCTGGAAACCCATGCACAAACACATATCACACAAGTACCATTACACAAATACGCAGTACATTTAACAAACGCACATGTGAGCAAACATACATCTCACACACCATCATGGAAGAATACAGCAATTATTTCCTCGAACAATAGACTCTTTCTGTGTGTTATTTGCTGTGGGCACAGCTGAACAGGCAGCAGTTTCCCAGCTCCATTGAATTGTGGAAATCGGCAGGGAGGCCCTTTTTAACTCGGGCCGTTGATCTGTGTGTTTTCTTATTGTCCCTGGACAGACCTGGCCGAGTTTGTATTCCTGGGCCTGTTTCTGGCAGAGATGTCCATGAAAATGTATGGCCTCGGACCCCAGAACTACTTCCACTCCTCTTTCAACTGCTTTGACTTTGGGGTGAGTCGTTCTGCTCAGCTGGCTTTGGGAATATGAGCCTGTGCTTTCATTTGTAATTCAAATGAGTCAGGACTGGCGCTTCAGAACATTTTCTTTTTAACTATCTTCAGAATAGCAACAAATGATTGTGTTGATGTGATGTAATGATTGCTTAGTGAGCCTTTGGAAATGAGAAGTGTGGAGGCCTGCTGCATTAATCAGACTGTGTTCACAGGTGATTATTGGAAGTATTTTTGAGGTGATCTGGGCTGCCATCAAACCCGGGGCCTCATTTGGGATCAGTGTCCTGCGGGCTCTGAGACTGCTCAGGATCTTCAAAGTCACCAAGTGAGTCATCAGAAATTTGCCGTGAACGCTGGTTATGCCATAATATTTATGTATATATATACGTCTGTGTGTGTAGGTACTGGAACTCTTTGAGGAACCTTGTGGTATCCCTGCTCAACTCCATGAAGTCTATCATCAGCCTGTTATTCCTCCTCTTCCTCTTCATCGTGGTCTTCGCTCTGCTGGGCATGCAGCTGTTTGGTGGCCAGTGAGTAATTTGTTTCTACTTGCTGCTGCTCGTTGTGAAGAAATAAAACCGCCCTTGACGAGATCAGTGGCTCCCAAGTGTAGTGATCACCGGGAGTTCTTGAGGGAGTTCAAGTGGCTCTTAAATTCCTGCTTTGAACCGGATTGACGCAATTTACATGAATAATTGCACTTTCCTCTGAAATATAACTCTCCCGGGATCAATGGAACTTAACTCCAGTGATAGCAGTCCATAAATCGGCTTTAAAAATGCAGAAACAAGGTACAGTTCTGCCCAAGGTTGTATGTATTATGAGACCCCTCTTCCACTGAAGATCTGTCTTCCCCAACTGCAATGCTGTTGGAGGCTGTTTATTCAGCAACAGAAGTCAGCCCATGAACCCTCTAGGGGACTGGCACTTTTTGTTAAGCAAATTGCATCCTTGAAAGGATTGTTGTACGCCTGAATGCACTGAATTCATAAATACTTCAGGAATTGTGAAAATATCCATGTCATATAAACATTCCTAGGGGTAATTGAGCTCTAGTCAGCTGTGCTCATGCAGTCCCACTGCCCCCCCAAGCAAACATACAGTACATACCATATTCCCCATGACAAGCCCCTAATAGCCTTTCCTCTAGTTTTTTTATGTTCTCTGGTAGTACTTTCAGTTTCAGCATACTTTTTTGTTTCCGTAGTTATCATTATCTTTAAACAAGAAATGATAGAAAAACAAAACACTCCCTATAGTGTAAAATTTTGCCTAGTAACCTTTTTCTTCCTTAGACCAGCTAATTGTTGTCTTTATAGCTATGGTTACAGTCCAGTAGCTAAGGCAAAGGAACTAATACCACTAATATCACTAATACCCCCATAACCCCCCCCCCAAGAGGGCTCTACAAGTTATATTAACGCAAGCTTATTTTTATATATTTTATTGTTCCAACACACCACAGCAAATTCCTGTATTGGGAAAACGTACTGGCAATAAATCTGTTTCTGATTCTGATTCTGATATAGGCTTTAAAAAAAAACTGGGCCATGCAAGTTGAGCCCACCGTCTCCATGCCATGGTTACATCACCCTAAGCATGATTGAAACCCTGGTAGCAAAATCTCAAAATATATTAATTTGATAAGAAAAAGAAAACCAGCAGACGTGACAAAATCAATGAAAATTTTGAATATTGTAAAGACAAAAACAATTGTAAAATGTATTTTACACTATCAATACTTTTTTGTTTTTGACCCATCAACATGCTCATTGTATCCCTGGAACACAGACATGTGAAGTACCACTGATTACCACTGAATTGATGACATTACTCTGCTGTATCCATAAAAGGTGCGAAAACTGAGCAAAATCAGCAGAGGGTAAATGAGGAATAATTTAAAACTAACATTTTGCCTTTTATTCTAGAAACATGGATGTAGCAACATGATTCAGTCCTCAGTCACAATCAACGTTTTATTGCACTGATTATAACAGTGATTACTTAAACCTTTAAAACCTAGGATAGATGTCTAAAATCTAAAAATTGGGAGAAAAATCCCCAACATAATGAAAGTAAAAACCCATTTCTCAGGCTTGTGAAACTTTCTGTGGTTGTCTTTTAATGAGATCCAGACAAAAGAAAAGCTCATGGATTTTGAGAGGGCACAAGACAAATTCTGCTGTCATTCCAACCTCGTCTATCTGCATCCCTCACATTGGGGGGAGATGTAATTAGATCCCAGTAGACAGACAGAGATGCAAAATGTCAGCATTAGCACAACTCATCCATCTGAGAAGAATAAACACTCTGAGATCAGCCATAAGGTCACACAGACTAGGCACTCAGACGACTCAAATGTAATAGGCATATATTGTGCTGGTATAATGTGCAGCAGCCTAATGGAGAGGACAATAAGCTGCTCCATCCTCCAGTTGGTCGAGGACTGACTGTGACTGTGCTGTGGCTTTGGAGCTTGATTACATTCAAAGACTGTTTGTTTTCTCCCTGCAGGTTTAATTTTGAAGATGAAACACCGACAACCAACTTTGACACATTCCCAGCAGCGATTCTCACCGTTTTCCAGGTAAAGGTCAACTCCATCATGTATTTTTTTTTCCCTGCTCTGCTTGTACCAATGAACTGGACTCCAATAACGAGGCCTGGGTCTCCCCTGCAGATCCTAACTGGGGAGGACTGGAACGCAGTCATGTACCATGGGATCGAATCACAGGGGGGCGTTCATGGGGGAATGTTCTCCTCCATTTATTTCATCGTCCTCACTCTCTTTGGAAACTGTATCCTGCCCGATTGATCCAAATCGATTCACCTTTGTGGCTGTCATGCAGCCTTAAAGCACTGTGAAATAATTCATCATTGATTTGAAGAACAGCTGCAATTGTAAATATTGATTCTGTGTTTATCAATCATTCGACCTTTTCCTGAGACCACAAATAACCAGACACACTCCTCAACGTGTTCTTGGCCATTGCTGTCGACAACCTCGCAAATGCCCAGGAGCTCACTAAGGTACTTTATTTCTTTATAGCTTGATATAGCCTGGCTTCTTAGCATGTGATAGTAGGAGAGAGAGGCAGTTGGTTAATACTTGCCCCCAGAGCATTTGCACCAAAATGTGTCTGTCCACCAGGTTTTGATATACCGTATTTCCTTAAATATGGGGTCTTCAGTAACGGCCGGGGGTGTGGTCAACACAAACAAATAAAGGCTGGCCTCCCATGTAGGCCGGGGGAAAAAAAGGGTGGATAAACTCTGGCTGTCATATTATGTGCATGCCAACTAACGTAGTATATTTCCATCGCTTTAATTTACTAAACCCAACAACATTATCAGGCTATTTTCAACAATGTTGTTCTGGTTTGCTCATCTTAAGTGTTATTGACAGATTTCAGTCACTGCATGCATGTGTTTATGTCACAGCCAAACTGTATGTTGTAGGAACTTACAAACGCTGCAAGATGGCAGAAACTACATTTCAAGCACCATACAGGAATTCTGCAAGTCAATTTGTTTTCCACAACATGTTTCCTGCAAATGTTACACAATAAAAGCCTTGTTAAGAGATGAAACTGGTACAGGACGTGTTGAGTAACAGCATGATGCAGTAACTTTAACAGGGCAAAAAGGGAGCGGATCAAAACGAGGCTTTGTACAAAGATTTGACCATTTATACTCCTCAAACAGGGAATTAGAATCAAATGCCTGCCTCTAATACAAGCCTGCTTCAGATAAAGGTCTGGAGTTCAGGTAAATAAAGGCCCCGGTCCCTATTTGAGGAAATACGTTATACATACTCCTATGGCTGGAGTACAAAATGCTTTGGGATGCCTATTCCCAAACAATGGTTGAAAATATCTGCCAAGGTATTGATGACTGGAAAAATGGTTAATGAGTTACGGCCAAAAAACCTGCTAAGCCCCGCCCATTGCAAAGCTTTTTGATTGATGACAGCCATGTTTTTGGACCTATCTAGCCCACTTACAATGCATTTGTGTAGCTCAAGTCAGGCTGTATACAAGAATTGGTGTCGCTCAAAATCCTAAAAGTGAATGTCATTTTACTGTTTTTCAGATTAGGAAAAATAGCAAAACAATATCCTGCATGGCAGAGATTTTGGTCCAAGAGGCTTTTTTGTATAGCAAATTGAGTTGGTCATGTGTGGGCCAGCTTCTGCACCCTTCTACCCTTTCTGATTTTGAATCCTAATGAACCGGAACAAACTCAGTAGGGTTCTACGCCTTCAGGTGTTTCTTATCCGGCATGCTTGTTAAGTGTCCACACATCAGATGAACTCTCCTTGTTGCTCAAATCTACTCGCATTCTGTATTGATGATGTTGCTGAGAGTGTGGATGAAATGAACCAACAGTACTCCACAGATAAAGGTTGTCACGATGTTACATTACGGCTGCAACCTTTAAAAGGACTTGCTGTGTGTATGTATGTATGTATGTATGTATGTATGTTTATTCACACATACTGTCCAGGATGAAGAGGAGCAAGAGGAGGCCATCAATAAGAAGCTTGCACTCCAGAAGGCCAAGGAGGTAAAGGAAGTCAGCCCCATGTCCGCCGCTAACATTTCTATCACAGCGTAAGTCAACCTCTTCTAATGTTTGGTCTGGCTTTCTGAATCTCTGTTCTTTTTTTCTCACTTAACATGCACCCACAGGATTCCTGGGTACCTATCCATTGAATAATTCAGTAATTTAATATAATAATACACACAGAGCAATCACGTTCTGCAGATAATGGCAGTTACATTCTGCTTAAATAGCCTAAATATATAGAATCTCTACATAATTGTTATTTTTTCACGTTTATTTCTGTGAAGCCCTGTTTCTCTGTATTTACACAAACATAGACAACCTAGTCAAAATTTTCTTTCATTGATATTTTCATGCGTGGTCTCTCAAATGAACTCTGCTGTAGATTTCTGCAGGCTCAACAGACCAAATACTGCTCACAATTGACGTGATAAATATTTTACACCCTCTTAAACAGACAGTATGCCCATGATATCCCATTGTATTTTTGACATGCAACCACAATGAGGACCACAGCAATCCAGCATGTATGTTATTGGCATAGACAGATCCCAGCGTTTCACATTCAATTTAACCATTCACATGGTTAATTATGGACTAATTAAGGCAGTATATGATAGTGTATATTAAATCTTAACTTATATTTCATATATAATATTGGTCCAGTTATTTAACCAGGTAGCTCCAGCTGGGATTGAATATGTATTGTGTTATTCTTGTTTCATATACTTTCCTTTACCATTCTAAATAATTGAAAGTGACTTTTTCTGTATTCTGTAACAAACTGTGTTAACATGCATTAGCTGCCTCATATGTATCCATAGAGTTTGTGTAACACTAACATAAGAGTGCTGCTCTGGAGGCATAGCATATCTCATTGGTGGATCTGAACCTCAGGAGTCAAGTCAAAAAGTCATCTTGTCAACTTATGGAGCACATGGCAGCCACCCTACGTGGCAATGCTGAATGACAAAGAGGAAGGTTTGGAAAACGGAACAACAATATACACCTTTAATCTAGAGGCGCTGGCTCATTCAAATGATGGACATGCACTGTTTAAGTACATCGTCATTTATCAGCATTTCAGGATTCTTCAAAATAGATCCTGACAAAATGACAGTGACTTAAAAATGTGCCAGTGCTAATTGTTTCCGTAGATTGTGGGAAGGAGGGACATTTGGTCAAGTAACTTTAACGTCATTCATTCTGGCATTTGAAGTTGCATTAATCAATATATCACATGACTGTGTGTAAAGTGTGTAAAGGGAGTGGCTTGTGGTGACAAACTAAAATTATGGAGCTTGTAAACATCTTTTAGCTCATTGTTATGGTTTACAGTCAACATGCTGCATTTCCAGCAACTTGAGGGACCTGTTTTTAGTGAAAAAGCCCTTAAAACCCACTGTACGCTACCTGCTCAGCACCAAAGAGCAGACAAAATTAGCAACTTGCTGCTGAACATAGAGGAGCATTTAGCAGCTAAAGAGACAGATGTCTTTCTGACGGCCCGTAGCAGCACAATATTCTCTGTCACCAAAGAAACTGGCTGCCGTACTGCCCTCAATATTTAACCAAATAGCATATGATAGGGGGTTTTCAGCTCCACCCATGACATTATTCTCGTTTGCAGAGCAGCACTCTGTCTACAAATATCAGTAAAATTAAAGGGAAAAGTCCTCAAACTGAGACGTACCTGATTCAGCTGCATGATGCTCGGAGATGTGCGGAGAACCCTGTTTCTATCAGTAAAATTCATCAGTAGTTATAGTGAAACTTTGCTTGATTTCAGCATAACCCAACTCTGGCAGTCAGAATGTCCCTGATGGTCCGTTTGTCTATTATTTCCTTTCTGGTTCCGTCTCAGTCTTTTGTTTCTGAGCTTTGATGGCTCATTGCATTGAAATGTGATGGGAGACTAAAGGACACAGAGAAGACGGAGAAATTTCAAATAGTGTCTGGCTGTTTCTCTGACTTCATCCTATATGATGTTCCCCCTCCCCCATTTTTGTTTTGTGCATGTGCAGTTTTCTAACACGCAGTCGAGGTAACGCGCACTCTAGCAGCTCATCCATCTGCAGCGTTAACTCACTGTGAGTTATTACCTCTCTGTTACAATTTTGAAATCCTCCCATTCCTCTTCCCTCTTCTTCTGCTGCCAAACCCTGTCTTCTTCTGGTTTCATCATTATGTTATTCTTCTGTGTGAATTGTCCATTTATAATCAAATTGTGCTTCAATATTTCTATTCCTGTGTCCTGTTTTTATTATTTCTCTGTGATCTACAGGTGTCACAAGTGTCTGTGTCAGTGATCATGGTATCTGACTGTATGTGATCGACATCCTTCTATGAATGAGAATGATTGTTTTCAGTGTCTGCACCTCCTCTTCTGTAGATTTCAAGATATTATTGTTCATCCTGTATGTGTTTATTATGTATATTTGCAGCCGTGATTCATTTTCCCAGGCTGGTTTTAAATATGTATTGTATGTTAATTAGGTTTATATTTGTGAGGCACTTGTAAAGATTTATGTCTTGAGTAGCAACCAATGGGCTTGGAGCTGAGAAACAGAGACAGGGTAGTTAAGTGAAAAAGAATTTAGAGACGAACTAACACGTTGTTGGTATTGGTCTTTTCATTGGATTTGTTGACAATATTAAAAATCTATAATCATGCCAACTTAGTCCCATATTCAATATCTTCAAATATAACAATCTTCCTTGCAACAAATACATTAAAAGAATCCATACTGACTTTATAACCATGATTACTGCTCAGCTTTTCAACTGGTCATCAAAAGAGTGTCACAAGTTTAAGTACACTGATTACCCAATAACATTACCAGATTCACTATTCAGTCCAATTTATCACACTACATCCAGAATTGTATCATCTTTAATAAACGTTTGTTTATTGCAGCTGATACAATGTCTGTAATATCTAGTCTCAGATCATATCGCACATAATCACTCTCCAATTATCCAATTATGAAGCAGCATTAGGGCATATTGTTGCTGCCTAAAAGACAGAATTTGTGGTTTTAATTGGCAATGAAACTGTTATGGTACTATTTAGATTGTTTGACCTGTAATCTCATGTGCATAATTTCATTTTCAATAAGTAAACTTTCTGTATGTTGTAGCTGAAACACCTGAGATGAACACATTGGGTAGATTTTGCAGGTTTTTACACTCTCTGCCAAAAGGCTAAACATATAATTATTAATAATAACAATTTGCTGTAACGCCACTGCTTGGCACTGGATGGATGCTCTGAAGTGTAGATTTCAGTAGCAGACATGCACACACCAATCACACAGAGGTCACCTGTAATAGGTAAATGTTTCTTTAGTTACTTGTGTACCCCAGTTCTCTGAGTAGTATGAGTGAGATATCTTAGTATGACTAACCCGCTTCCACTTCTGCATGTAGTCAGATATGGACAGAACTGCTATGAAAGACAAATTTAGGATACTTGCATAACACCTGTTCTCTGAGTAGAATCAGTGAGATAAGATACTAGCTATGCGATCCTGTAGTGAAACATTGAAGCAAATGCTACGAAAGACAGGCAAGCCAAACATTCCATAGCTCTTTAACACGGTAGTAGCACAAGTGTGTATTCAGTGTTCACTATCTTTGTCTACTGTCCCCATTATTTCGCTGCTTCTTCTTAGCAAACACAAATTTATTTGGGTTTTTTTGCGTGATTTTGTGTTTCTAGTATACATGTTTGTCCCCTTGTCAGTTTCCTGAAATTTATTTACCTCCTCTGTGCTTTTGTCTGTAACCTTCTCTCCCTCTGTTTGTTTCAATGTTGCTCCCTTTATATGTTTGTAGGAGTTATGTCTGCACCCCAAGCCATCACTACCTGAGGTAAACCCAATATAATAGCAAGGTGGTCAATGATGTTTACATTGTGTAAAAACATACATAATCTTGTTCTCATTAATTACATTCTGTCCACATAAATATAATAGGGCTGGTCTGCATTATTGCAATGCACACCATGGTATAGGCTTTTTTGTTCATTCAGTGAGCCCAGTCCCATGTTGTCCATCTTCTTAGCAGGAGTTCTTAAAGAGTGTAATGCAGTGTGCTTGCTCTCAAAGTTTTACATATGTAGAAGGTGAGTACGAAGAAGTTAACCACAGGATGATGGAACGTTGAGAACATGGGATCTGTGTAATGAACAGATTGACTTCTCTTATGAAATGCCACACTAAGAGATAGTACTGTTTTTAGTTCACACAGTATCGAAAGTGCATGCATTCAGCCATTTCAAAGTGCTGTATTACACACATTGACAGAAAAAAGTAGCATGCCAAAGCAGGGTCATGTGACCATGCTTGGCCTTTCTTCAGACATATCCAAAGATGAGCTCTCTCCACAGTGGACTGTGATACTTCAAAGCAGTGGTTTGCTGTGTTGAAAGCTTCATTGCACATTGTTCATACTGTAAATCATGCAACATGTAGGGTCTATGTGTGCCATCATGAGATGTAAACATATGATGTGAAACATACTGCTCGTTTTATGTGCCATGAAGGGTAAAGTACATACATACTGAATGTGTCACACCTAAAAGGAAACCATGCTTGTTAGTGTATCCATTGGAAACGTTGTAAAAATTACAAAATGTGTCGCTCAAAGTAGAGGGTTTAGAAAATTATGTACAGAGTATTTTATATTATAATGTCAATCTCAGTGGTTTTGATTTGTCTAGTGTTTCTGCCTTTCCCCATAGTAAGGAGCAGCAGAAGTCCATGAAGACGATGTCAGTGTGGGAGCAGAGGGCCAACCAGCTGAGGAGGCAGAACCGGGCGAGCTGCGAGGCCCTCTACAGTGAGCTGGAGCCCGAGGAGCGTCTCCGCATGTCCTCGGCCCTCCACATCCGGCCCGACATGAAGACCCACCTTGACCGGCCGCTGGTTGTTGAACCTCGCGACGGGCCCTTGCTGAGCGGCCACCAGCACCACCATCACAAGCCCTGCATGCCAGATGAGGCCGAGACTACCACCGACCCTCCTCCTTCTGTTCCTCACCAGCCCCGCCGCCACCACCGCCACAGAGACAGGGACCGAGCCAGAATGAGAGAGGGGACAAATGATATCGGTGACTCCAGCAAAGACGGGGGGCACCATGTCCATCACAGCAGCTTCAAAGACCACGACGTCAGCCAGGACAAAGAGGGGGAGGGCGAGAGGTCCCGCAGCCGAGAGGGAGGCAGGAGGCGTCACCATCAGAGCTCAGTGGATGACAGCGCAGGTGCAGGAGTCACGAGCGAGAGAGAGCATCGCCATCATCATTCACACCGGCAGTCCCGTGGGGGCAACGGGATAGTGAACGGTGGGGGGAGGGGAGAGCGAAGATCCCGCCACAAAGATGGACGATCATCTAACAGGGATGGGGATAGGAATTTAAGAGGTGACAGTGGTGCCAACGGAGAGAGGAGGAAACATCGGACTCACGGATCCAGGGGCCAATCCACAGTAGAAGGAGAGGAGTCCAATGAGAGAGAGAAGAACCACAGTCACAGGTAAAAATCAAAACTACCACATGTCCGGTACTCTTTTCCCTGCACAATGACTTTACAGAACTCCAAGCTCAGTTACGCTAACAGTAGTCAACTACAGATTCAGTTTCAGATTTTCACTGTAAGATTTAGAACAGTGACACTTGTCTTGCTCTGTACTGAGGTACATTGGATTACTATGAGGTTAAAGTGCTGACTCTCAGGTTTAATTTAAGGTTGTTTTCATCCACGTCAGATGAACCGTGCAGGAATTGCAGTAGAGGCAGAGAGCAACTTTGCATTAAGTTAAAAAACTTCAATAAGTCATCATATTTAGTCTTTGTAGTAATGACTATCTGAAGTCTATAACCCACTGACATCAGCAGACACTTTTTTCTCTTCAGACTGGTCTTATGTAGTGAAACACATGCTCAGATAGATTGAGGCCAGATCAATGTGTCAGGGGGGCTCTGGACTATTAAACGAGTCCTGATTCTCAAAGTTTGAGTTAGGGGAGGTCACCTAAAATTGATATATAGTCCACAATAATGTTATAGCATTTCTAATTCTGCAATTCTACGAAATAATCCAATTCAGTTTGATTTATGTAGCGACATATCTAATTATCTAATTTCACTCTTTTATAATATATCAATAATGTAAAAGTGAAAAAAAAGAATGACTTCATCTTCAGTGAATAATACTTATAAATTATATAGACATTTGATATGACAATATGCTCAAATGTGTCGCCAGTTCATCAGCCTTTCTCTTGTGAAGCCACAAAAACAAAATTACAGAATAGACTGGATGTAAGAAACACACTCCATCTGTCACTGACATCAATCCTTCCAGGCTATGACAGATTAGTTGGGAAGAAACAAGCTTACATTTGTGGTTAGTTTGATTTAATATCTTTGTTTACTTTTTAATATTTGGTACCAGTAAAAGGCGGTGATATCCTAATAAAGCCTCTCTTTCTCTTTTCGCCCTTCTCCTGCTGATGCTTTCCATGGCTCTGACATCATTACAAACCTCAAAAAAACAGAAATGAGCTTACATTTGAACTCAAATTAGATGAATGAACTTAATTGAAATCTAAGGTGAACTCATATTTATGGGATATGGAACACACAGCAATGATGCATGCGAAAACACCATGCCACAATAAGACGGCAGTGTACTCCTTGTATGTGATGTAGTATGTCCCTATATATACTATATATAAGTCGTATACTTGTTGTTGTCATATATTTTGCTGTATATTGAGGTTTCAGGGAATGCAGCAATCCTAATAAAAGAACTAATCCCAAGAACCACGCTTGTAAGAACCCCCTTTAAAAGTGTTATTGGAACACTATCCTTAAAGCTGAAAGTCAGCACCTCATAGTCGTAAACAGTTAAAGTACTGTGATAATTAAAGTATATCACTGTCATAATCACACTGGAGTGCAAGCGGCTATTGGAAGTAGAATAGAATATTTCTAAAATAGAAATTGCACTGATAGGGATCATCAAAGATTTTGGATTAGGATTTCCTGAAGATTTCTGACATTGAGTATTTTTACAGTAACCCTGCGAATGGTGTTTCTACTTATGTCACTGTCAGTGGTGGCAAGTACTGTATACTGTATATTAATATCTAAGATGTTTTTTCTGCTCTAGGGACAGGTTTGGTGACTCAGAGGGGGAGTCCCTAGCTATCTCACCCCAACAGGACCCTGGGGGAGGCAACTGGCCTCCTGACCGACCAGAGGACTCAGACAACCAGAGGAACGTCAGACGAACTGGCAAAGGCTCCATCCAGATTCCTCCTGTGACTATCACCGCCCCGCCTGGAGAGACCACTCTTATACAAAGTCAGTACCAACTGAGGCCTACAGGGTGCAGACATAACATGATTACTTTCATGGCAGCCATTATATTGAAGGTCCTTTTCATAGCCACTTACAGTTAAATTAAGTACAGTATGCTGAGTAAAGAGGAGATATAATTTACTGTGAAGAGAGCAAGATGACAACAGATGAGTGTCTGCAGTGTTTGCACATGCAGTTAATTTCTGTATAGGTGCCCAAGGGGTGGTGAGGTCTGACATTATTAGTACCATGATTACCCCAGGAGACAAAAGAAAATCAGTTTCAGAAGTCAGATGTAGATATTCATCATATTACCTTGGAAAAATATTGTTTTTTTTCTGATCTCTGTTTACTCAATTCAAGTTTGACATAAGAAATAAAGCAGATAAGGGAAAGAACATATAACAATCGGTATACAGGGGTACAAGGAACACAACACAACATCTCTGGGCAGCCAGCATGCTGAGACCATGGCTAAACAGCATATTAAAAAGCTTTTTTAATAAGCATTTGTGCATCTGGGAAGGTTGAGACCACAGACTGTATATGTTAGAAAAATACTGACTCGACACCAGGATTGGAATCAATAATCAGGAGATTTTATTCTCGCGAGAAGGAGCAGAGTTATATTACATAGATATGTTCAATAACTCACACAACACTAAGTTATGCTGCTCAGAGGACTGTCTCTCAGTCTCTGACTTTTATACCCTGTGAAAAACAAGCTGCATAGCAGAGCACCTTGGCCTTGGCCATTGTACAAGCCCTCTTTGTCTTTGCAGAAGCATCACAGTTTCTCCCCCAGTACCTCCCGGTACCTGGTTCCCCCCCTACTGTTTCCTAGGACCTTGAGGAGTTTGAGATTGACACAGACTTTTCACAATAGATCTTTCACTGTGGCTAAAGCATTTACACGAACAGACATTATTTTTCCAACATTTCCCTCGTATATAAAGATGGTCTCCACTTCCTCCCACTGTTCAAAAATGAAGCCAAAATATCCTGGATACCTGGTGCTGCCATCTTGTGCTGGTGGCGTCATTGCACACTGGTGATACAAGAGGTCCCGCCCATACACCCGCCCAACTCAATCACGAGCACACCACAATCAAATCAAAGTTGTCAATCATGACGTTTCACCCTCTTTTTATAGCATCAAATAAGTAATTAAACCCAAACTTGTCAGAAAAATAACATTTAAACAAACATCAGTGTGATAAGAACTATCTAAAATGACAGAAACAATTTTTGACTTTTCAGTTTGGCTTATGTCCAAACCACTAACATGGAGGGGGCGGGGTTTATGACCTGTACAGTGGCTCACCACGGGGCGATCCAGATGTTTTTGCTTCAATTTTGGGGAGCTGGCGATCTTTATGTTTGCACCAAAACCTTACACTTCAATATGTATATAGTGACTTAACTATGAAAAAAGATTAAATAAATAATAGTAATACAGTAATAGTAATGGAATAAAAAAGGTTGTAGAAAATAAAATGGTAGAACAGAAAAGTCTGGTCACTAACAGGAAATGAGAAACCACCTTAAGTTTGTGATGACAGGAAATGTTAGTTTCTCAGCTTATGTGAAAAATGCTCCCCATGCCGACATAAAACTAACAGGTGATCCTATTTAAAAAATTATTCAGTAGAGCAGTGACAGGAAACGAGCAGAAGAAAGCTGGGGAACGACATGCAACCAAGGTCTCCAGCTGTACGTGAACTGGGAACATTGCCATCCATAGTTGGCACCTTAACCACTAGGCCCAAAAATAACCCTCTTACCGTACATCTAATTTTGTCTTATTTAACAAAATAAAATAAAAAATCACTAATCCATGAAAGGTGAAGAACAGGAAGAATCAAGCACACAGCCAAAATATCTTTCATATGACTATGGAGTATAAGAGTAAGGGTAACCCCAAATAAAGCAGTAGTAATAAACCAAATACAAGATCAAAACATGTGCTGACAAAGGTGGTAATGGTGAAGGTTCTCTTTGTGTGTCAGACTGTGCCCCGCCAGGACGGGATAAGAGGCAATAAATTGTGTGAGGATTGTTGGGGAATGTTATTCAATGTCACTCTGCCATGTCAATGATTAGTGAAGTTATCGTTCTAATGTAAATTACTTACTGCATTTGGTGAAGACGGAGACTGCGCTTAGTAGTGTGAGTGTCATGACCCTTACCTGCGCCGCTGTAATCAAGCTATCTGTCTTCCCAGTGAACAGTATCGACTGTGAGACAGTGCCCATGAATGAGAAGACCCTGGAGGATTTAGGCCAAAGTGGACCCAAACCCATCCTGCCTTACAGTTCCATGTTCATCTTTGGACAGACCAATCCGTGAGTCGCCTCAACCTCCTTCGTTCCCCTCTTCGTCCCACTGTAGGACCCCCCCCCCCCAGCTACGATATTTCAAATCTATAAACTAGCATGTCATCATATCAGTACCAGCAATCATCCAAAAACTACACCACAGTGAGTCTGAGGTCTAGCAAGCCTGTGTGTGTTGGTACTATCAGTCCACCTCCCCTCTCTGCTTTCCCTCCTAATAAAAGCAGTAAAGTGCACCTTGGTGGGAATTGTTGGGGCTCTGTACATAAAGAGTCGGTCTAGACCTGCTCTATATGAAAAAGTGCTATGAGATAACGTTGTTATAATATGGCGCTATATAAATAAAGGTTTCATATAGCTGTAGCCTCTAGTAAGCCTTTATATATACATTTGATTCATACTGTATTCTGGATAGCATTTAAATGACAATCATTTCCCTACTATTTATGTCTGTATATTGCATATATCTTGGTATTTTGTCACTCAGTGTATTTGACAGCTTATTTCATGTACAATATGTAGTAATTCATGTTATCTTCTTGGAAATTTCTGCTGAAATGTTTTTCAATGCATGCAGTTCATTGTCTGTTTACATGCCCCTGTCGCTTTATTTTTACCATTAACTTTTGCTTTTCTAGTTGTTTGTTCTTAGAAGATCATTTTCTTGACACACTGCTAAAGATAGGTACTCTATTTGGTGTCATTTAAGCTTTAAGATTTGTCTTAGTTAATCATTTTAGATGAAGGTCTAGAGCCTGAGAGCCGTGCTTTAGACCTATGTGTGTTTTAAATCTGTGTCTTCTGCTTGCTGTTTTTCTACCTCTCTCTGTCTCCTCAGGGTGAGGAGGTTATGTCACTACATTGTGACTCTGCGTTATTTTGAGATGTCCATCCTGGTTGTCATTGCTATGAGCAGTATAGCTTTGGCAGCAGAGGACCCCGTTTGGACGAATGCCCCCCGCAACAATGTGAGACTCTCAGTGAACTTTCCACATTCACACAAATATTAAAATATTCACTACATTCACATGTACACAACTGTGTCTTAAAAAAGGTGTTTTATCCAGAATTCAGAGTTCTTGCCAAGGTTAGGAATATGCCATGAAAACTGCTTGTTTGTCACTGTTTCAGCACTGACTAAGTCCCTCTCTTGCAGGTGCTCAAATATCTGGACTATGCCTTCACTGGTGTTTTCACTTTTGAAATGGTGATCAAGGTAAGCATGTACATAAATTCACATTTAAAACATTAGTAAGTACACTGAAAGTACTTTAGTGATGAATGTGGAGTCGACATTGAGGCAGTCGGTGCCAGGAGCTCACCTCACTGTGACCACTACTGTATTTTCATATAAATCAAGGTCTTTTGCTGATTAATCTAACACACTGGTGATTAAAAACATTTCTATTTTAAAAGTAACAATTTATACACTTAAATTCAAAATATAAATATGATAGGATAATCAATAGTCACCAAAGACATTGTACAATAGAGTCCATGAGTACAAGTGTAATAACATAGTTCCATATCAAATTTAAGCTACTTTTAAATACATAAAAATGTATCAAATAACGCAGCAGAAAGTAATTTTAAATAAATAAAGACCTCACAATGCTGTCTGGGGTTTAGATGGTGGACCTTGGCCTGCTGCTTCATCCTGGATCCTACTTCAGAGACCTGTGGAACATTCTGGACTTCATTGTGGTCAGTGGGGCGCTGGTGGCTTTTGCATTTTCGTAAGTTCAGCAACTCCTACCTTTTTGTCATAAAATAAGATGTCTCCTCAATTAGAAATGGCATGTAATGTGAATTCTGGTGGGCATGAACCCACCTCGCAGCATCTAGTCCATGTCCATCTAATGTTCATTCAAAGAAACAGGAGCATTATCTTTACACCACAAACCGGGAGGTATTTTAATAGTAGAAGAAGATGAGCTCATCTTCTGGTAAAGATTTCCAGTGTGAAATACAACGGTGATTATGTCTTATAATTCAAGTTCTGTGAACAAATGTGTAAACCCTGTGACTCTGCTCCCCTCCCTTATGGGAATCATATTGATGAACTCATCTCAGGTTGGATGGCTGAGCATGCATTATGCATTATGTAATTTTATGGATCCACCAGGATCAAAGTGTGAATCCATAGAGTCCTGTTAGAAGAGTCTGCCTGTGTTCATGATTATAATACATAATCATCAATATAGTGTTTTTATGTGACAGTTGCATTATATTTATAATTCTGTAATCCAGCTATCTGTAATCCAGTTTTTAACACTTCTTTTAATATCTTGGATTTTAGTCTTTAGTCTTGGATTTTACAATCTCATTTCATGTTTTTTCAAATGTGTATGAATGTGATGAGATGACTTTGGTTGTTATAAGCTTGAACACTATTTAGAAATGATGGCTATTATACATACTGTAAGCTATTAACTCAACAGTCTAAGTCTGCTAATCACCTTAATTATGTCCCGTTAATAATGGTAAATAGATATACAAATCAGGGATGGAAACACCAGCACAGCAAGCAGGAAAATTGCAGCAAATCACTAATTTTCTAACAGAAGCAGATGAGAGATGGATCCAAAACTCCTGGAAGAACAGTGTCTGTGTGAGAGTATTGTGGCGCTGTTCAGTGTGTTTATTGATTTGACCCTCTCCCTGTTCCTGTGCCGGGATCGTTTTGAAGGAGCTTCATGGGGTAATGCCTCCTCTACCTCTCTCATCTTGCCTGTCTGTCATCTATCTGTGTGTATGTATGTGAGAGAGAAAACATACATGGCTTGCACTGCAAAAACAAGTAATTTCCTCACGTATTCCGTCTTACTTCTTGAAACATATCCTGGATTTCTTTAAAGGCATGTCATAGGATGAGGAATGCTGTTTCAGTCCATGTAAATCTGAATGAAAAATCCGTTCAAATGAAAACAAAATCCACCAATCTATGCTCTCAGTTGTTTAGTGAATTCCAGGAGTTATTTTGTGATGATGAGCTAACCTCTATGGAATTATATTTGTGCCTCAATTCTGACAGGGTGGTTGGACATTGCAAGCAGATATATGAAACATTTGCGCACACATAATTAAGATTTTGTAGAGAAATTATAAGCAAAGAAGAATTTAAACACACTATCCCTTCTGTGCTCAAAATATAATATATGTGCATGCAAACATTCTTTCTCTTTTCAAAATGTCCCATCACTTGGAACTGAGATACAAACATAATGCCATATACTTGCACTTCAGTGATTTCCTACATTGAACAAGGCCTGTTTTTTCTCAAAACAATTCTGGGCTAAAGGCTACAGTTAGTTGAAAATCGTCTCATCTTCACTGAATTTCTCTCAGCAAAATAATGATTATAGAAGGGGACAAACAGCAAACTCTGCTCAGAATTACAGGATGTATCACCACGAGCTGTTAAGGAGTATTTTTCCTTTAAAACACTGTAAGACATGCAGTATAAGAAGAGAAATTGCTTGTGAGATGGGTGTTTTTTGCAGTGCTCACTGTTGTGCCTCGGACACTCCATCTCGTCGTCCATCTAAGATCTTCCTGTATTCAGCGCTCATGTGCTTGGCTAAAGGTCCTTCCTCCATGCTCTCCTCTGCTGTAGAGGGGCATGTCACCTGTGTGTTCATCTGAATGTTCCTCAAGCCTCTGATGGGAGGTGTTTTCAGCTCTGATTGGACTGGAATGATACCATCAATTTCACATTCTCTATTATTCATTCATCAGAGGCTCTCTAATGCAACAAGCAAACTGCTGCAGAAGGGCATGAGTATGTCTCAGGAAATATCGATCTTAGCATGCTCATTAGATAGACTGCATGACATGTATACTATTAGCTATAGTTTTTTAACGACTGCCCTATTACCATACTGTCACATCATTTCCAGTTACATGCAGTTGGTTCTACACTACCCTTCTTAACCCATAGCTGTCCGAATCAGCATCATACTGTAGATGGGGATATATTTATATGGTTTGGCTCCACACCTGTGCTAAATAGCATTTGTGAATGCTTGTTTATAGGTGGAACTTATATAGAGTACTTTTCAGTGACTGACAACCTGTACAATATGGAGATCCTATGTTCATTATTATAGAAATCGATAGGACATCATGAAATAATGCTTACTATCTACAGTGGTAACCTAGCACTAATTACACGGTCAAGAGTTAGCGTATCAATAACAAACTGCATTACTTTAGGTATGTCGCAATACTAGCTCTACCCTGCAATAGGAGAACAATCCTGTGTCTGTGTTTCCATGTCTTCTACATGGATCATCAAATGGTGAGGATTTTTTTCCTGGGACATGCAGCTTTAACCTGAGTCTTTCAGCATGATATCATGTATGTAGAATGAGACCATTTAAAATCGTTCTTGTTTTTAAGCGACTCAGCCTGGACCATTAAAAAGCCAGCCACAGACAGCTATACAACCAACTCATGGAGCTAATGTTAGCTTAATTAGCTAAGTAGATAGAGCTGATAATATCTACCATTAGAGTTGTCATATCAGGAATGGAAAGGAGGAGCCTGCTATTGTCTACCTCTGTCTGAAATCAATAACCCATTGTTAGTAAGAATTTTGAGTGTTAAATCTGCCACCGTTATCACTGTCCACTGCATATGTGCCATGCAAGAACGCTTGACAGGCATAGCAACAGTAACTGAAGGGGATGGGGCTTAGCAACAGATTTTATTTCAAAACCTTTTCATGACAAAGTCTTTGTGTTGATGGCTCATTCAGACCAAAAGCAACAACAAATCACGTAACTGGCTCAGCCCTCTCTGTCTTCATTGACAGACACAGATTTTATAATGAAAAGCTGTGCTGTGAAATGAAAACAGGCTTTGGAAAGGGGAATTTTAAAATTATGACATTGAATTAAACTGACCTGTAGTAATCTCCGTGATTGTGATAGGAAGCAGGATGAAATATAATTTCATGATAATGAGCTGAGTTTTAAAAATGTATGTTTCCAATTTCACGGTGATATTACACTTCTTAAAGTATTTACTCAGATAAATATTTATTACATGATGTCTGATTTATTTATTTTATATTGACTTCATATCTCCGTAGCTATGATTTTTTCTTGTTCTTACACATTAAATCCCACATATCTGATGCTTTAGCAGGTTAAATCAAACTAAATTTATTTGCTAAGGCTATTTGGATCCGGGTCACTCCCATATTGGCAGTTACAAATAGAACGTCCTGTTTGATAGTGAACTGTCATTCACTGCATGTCTCTGGAGCTTGTCCTGTCTGCAATCCATTTGATTGACTGCCTGTGGCAAGGACAATGAACCATAGCATCTCCATCAAAGCCGAATCTGTGAATCATCTCATCTACTGGTCAAGTGTTGAGCCCAGTCTGCAGATTCTTGGTGCATTTCACATTTGGTGCTGCAAACTGCAATACTGCCTTTTAATGTCAGCTTCAGATGCTATTGATAACCCGGCACTTAGGGCTGGGACGATATCTGTATTTTTTTTATTATAACTATTAGTGTTATTACTATTTGTTTTTAAGTTTTGGTTGAGACTGAGAAGTTGTAGCAGCGTGCAATTACAGAACAAAAGCTGAGCCTGTCATAACCATCAATGGTCATGATTTGTGTCTTACTTCAGTGATAGGAGCTAATTCATTACTGGGATTTACTCACCCAGTTGCCTGCTACCAACCAAAATAAGATTTTAAATTTCTTTCATTAATAGAAACAATTGTGTTGTTCTTTGATGCAAACATGTGCTTTATTTTGTTTCTGTGTGAAGCATCCATAAATGTGATGTACCTTGTTTTACCACTGTTTTCGTAGATCTCAACAAGGTGTTACCAGGTGGGGAACTTCCCTATACCACCCTGACCCCCCACCCTATACCCATACCTTTCCCTAACCCTTCTCCCACAAATCCAACACTCTCTAACTACCATTCTTCTTATGCTTGGATCAGTTTTATGTATAAAGCAATTAAACTCATAATCCAGTGGATCAACTGGAATTTTAACACAACAATAACCTTTGTCTGACAGCTTTCAATTGAAGCCTTCCTCTGCCTACCAAACCCCCTGCTGGTAGTTTCATTCCAAAATGCTATATTACCCATTTGGGTGAATCAAACTTTGAAAATTCTGTTTTCTAGGTCATAACGTCAATAAACAATAAATAAGAATTCATTAAGTCACCTAGATAATAATAGTACATTTAATCAAAGGTTAGTTTTAGATAGTATAAACAACAACAAATACTGCATTTGGTCATTTAGAGGTCGTGTCTTAATAAAAACGATGTTTCCGTTTGTGTTGGCCAGTCTATCTTTCCTCACAACAACCACCTTCGGCAAACTCAGGCCTGTTTGAACTGAATTTCTCACTTTTCTACCGGAGTAATATAAAGTACTCCATTAATAGCCTTCCAGCCCACACAGTACACACACAACCAGTATTTTTCTGCATACGGGACAGGCAGCAAGTACAAGGTTATTAGGGGAGGAAATGAATGAGGGTTATTTATACAAAACAGGCTATGCACAAATTTACTTTTGTGTTTATAATTTATTGACTGAGAATTGCCTAGTGAATACAGTATTGAGTTTGTATTGAGGAGTAAGAGCACCTGTTGCTTTAAGAATGCAAATAGCCTCCACTACTCATTATGCTGCTTTCGCAATTCATCATATACTATGTGTAGTGGACAGAAGGAAATCTTTCACTTGTTGGCAGGTAAACCTATTTTAAATTAAAGTTCAGCCATGTGTAGCCATGTGTGTGATAACTGAAGCTGCGGAAAAAGCTGGGCTACTTATTGCAGTTTAAGACATCAGTAGTATGAACATGGGCATCGTCACTGTGAAAAATGGTAGTAGCAAATGAGGGTGTCACCAAATTCTATCTCCATTACAAGACCGTGATGTTTCTGCCACTTTGGTCAAGAAAAAAAAAATGTCATGAAAACATAAAAAGAAAATACTTTTAAACGACCGGTTCAGATTTTTTTTTCCAAACTATCTAAATGAATACAGTACTCACATGTCATGTGTACATTTAAACAGCTAATAGTCACTGTAATCATTCTTCATCTCCATACTGGCAGTGAAGCGATCCCTTCTTGCGTAACTCCAATGTTGAAAGAGATGAGGAACAAAATCCAGTCCTTAGTCTGTGCAAAAATGCACTCTGAAGTTCAGCGGACACTTCTTTGTTGTCTTCTATTTTGTGTTAGACACAGTGTGGGAATCTTACAAAGTTACAGTGTTTTTAGTGCAAACATCCCTTATTGTGTTTCCTTGCTGAGACCCGACAGGAAGTTGATCTTGAACTTTAGTCTCCCTGAATTGGTACATTCTGGCTACTGTACTTATCAATACTTATGTCTGTATGGTGCGCCTGGAGTGTGTGGTACTAGTGTCTATTGTGTCAAATAGTGGGGCACTAAATAATGTGACTGATGTGTGTCATACATTGTACACTCATGTTGAAACATTTTCAACATGTACGGGCATGTCTTTGCCTCAATTTGCTCTCGTCAGATTTGGTGAATGTCTTTGCATTGACATTATTTTATTTGCTCTGCCCCCAAAATTAGTTTCAATCTGAACACATCTTTGCAGTTTTTGTTCTACAAAAATACTGCTTCATAGCTAGCAAAACGATTTCAAAGTACAAATGGCATGTGGGTATTGTATTAATATATACATGAAAGAGATCTGAACCTATCTTTTAAATTGTTTTGTAATGCAGCCGGCTTGCTGAGTAAGGTGATCCATACTCTCTGGGATACACACACACACAGAGAGAGAGAGACTGGCAACATGGAGGTAAAAATAGAACAGTTTTGAGGCAGTTGAAAGAGGGATGTTGTTTTCAGATCCCAGCTCTCTGTTCTCCTTCCAGGAAAATGATGAACAGTTGTGACCTCAGCCAAATCTGAGCCAGATGTCCTCATTATCATGTGAACCTTCATATCCCCCTAAGCGTCTGACAGACGTTTGTCACATTTTAGATCCTGTAATGAGACTAATCTCACTTTCTGCCCTATTTCCTCAATATATATATATATATATATATATATATATATATACTGTATATGGGTGCTGAGGCGTATTCTTTGAAAGCTATCAGAATATCTTATATGATTGTTCTATTAGTCCTCATTGTAACTGTGAGTGTCTGGTCTAAAAATGCTTCGGCCCTATGTCACTGTGAACGCATGCTAGACTAATGTGCATCAGAGCATGGAAGTTGTTGCATGTGTTGTTGATTGGAGTAAAGGGCACATGGAAAGACAAAACTACAGCATTATACTACATGGATGCCATGATGTCAACTCACAGCACAGTAGTTCTCAGAGTGGAGTCCAGGGTTCTCTGGGGGCTTCTAGAGAGCCTGTGGCAACATTTGGAATTGGTTAGAATATACATTTTAACATGTTCTACTAAGAGACATTAAAGAGTAGGCACTGAAGTCATAGGTTTGACTTTTACCATTATTCCAGCAACATTAGCAGACCGTCATTACGGTTTAGGCCCAATCACAATGAACTATGGATGAAATCTGCATTGCTTCTGGATCTGTGGTTCACCAATCAGTTAGCGCTTCCTGGAAGGGGCTTTCCCAGGGAGGCTGAGCGGTGTAATACCCCAATAATTGGAGCACACCCCTCCCATCACATGCGACATTGAAAAGGCATGTAAACCAAGACAGCTCAGCAATATCCAGGGCCTTCAGCATCTCAGGATGAATCTCATCCACACCCAGTGCCTTGCAGCTTGCAGAAATTCTTAGCTACCTGCGAGACCTCTGCCAGGGATATGGTTAAGGCTTCTCAGAGGACATGTTGGTCTGGTTCAGGAGTCCCTCAAAGTGCTCTTGCCACTGCTCGACAATATCAACAGTCAAGGTCAGCGGTTCTGGTGAAAACTGCCTGTGACTTCCACCATGCACAGTGACGGTTTGCAACTGAATGTGAAATGGTTGGGACGAGATTCTGCACCTCTCAGTCTGACTTTCTCTGACGGAAATGGAGCAATCAAGTTTAAGTATCTCTGGGTCTTGTCCACAAGTGAGGGAAAATTAATACTATACTATATTACTAATTAATGTGGCATTGGCAGTAATGCAAGCAATGCACCAGTCGATCTACATTCCAACCCTCACCTACCATCACAAAATTGGGTAGTGACCTAAATGGACTCTTTCTTGGTAAGACTGCGGATTCAAGTGGCTGAAATGACTTTCCTTTCCTGCATAGGGTGGCTGGGCTAACCATTAGAGATAGGGTAATGAGCTTGGACATCAGGAGGGAGCTTGGAGTGGAGTCATTGCTCCTTCACATCGAAAGGAGATGGATCCAGCATCTGATAACGATGCCTCCAGGGAGCCTCCCTTTTGATATTTTCTAGTGTTGTCCAACTGGTTGAAGACTCCGGGGGAGACCCAGAACATGCTACAGGGATTATATATCTCATCTGGTTTGGAAGTGCCTCACGCTCCCCCAGGAGGAGCTGGAAGATTTTGCTGGGGAGAGGGATGTGTGGACTACCTTGCTAAGCATGCTGCCACTGTGGCCCGGCGCTGGATTAGTGGCGGATAGTGGATGGATGGACCATGAATTCTAGTACAGTAGCACAATGAAGGGCTCAGAATGCTTCAAAAGAAGACATAACTGAACAGCATCCAAAATCCCAAATCCCACCACACCTTATGTCAGAATTGGGTTGCTTACTGACAATCCCACAAGCACATCATCTTTACACAGTGATTGATTGAGGTGTGTGGTCATGAGAATGTAGGCAAGGTTTGAACATCTCTCTCTAATTGTCAGTTTTCATTTTTCACATAACTACCTCCGTCACTTTGTGTGTAGAAATTAGTGCAATATCATGAGTGTGCAACGATTTCCCCACTTACATGATTCATTGCCACTTTCTGTGACAGTTGAGTGTGGACATTCAGAACAGCTATAAACACTTTTCCCGTCAGACATGTCGTATGACTTAGTTCATTGCAAGCACACTCCCAGCTTAAAATTGGAGGCTGCTCTTGACCTCCGAATCTATTGCTACAGAGATTTCTAAACGCTGTGACACCTACCTCTCGAAAGCTTTTGCTGCTAGTGGTGGAATCCACAAAAACAGCTCTGTCATGGAGGGCAGGTTCCTATGTTTATGGGTGTTCACGTAAGAGCGCCCTGCCTGTCCTACGGGTCAGTGCCCCAGGAACCCGTTGTAGAAGCAGAAGTAGACTAGCCAAGATAATGCAAAAACATTCACACAGATGCTGTGTCGTAGTCCTCTGCTATGACTCACTAAACGGAATAAATTGAATTGTCCCGCCCTCGCTTTTGTTCCCAATGCTCCGCATTTGATATGTTCAGGCTTTTATTGGACTGATATTGTTTAGTCTAATCTTGGATTTACACTGCTGTAGTTTTGCGAGAGAAGGGTGTTGCATTAATAAGGACTGTCCTGTTTAAAAGGGCTATTTTTGATTGCCTCCAGTATCACTCCTTCAGTATACATCCCAGAGAACCTGCTCATAGATACTAACCTGATCTCCGATTATTATAACATTTCTTGTGCATCTAAGTTGTTCAGACTCCAAAGAGTAGGGATTTAATTTTTTGCAAAATGTGTGGGTTTTGGTTTAGGTTTAAAGTTGTTAAATTGTGGGGGGTTTCTGTATATTCATGAATAGCAACTACCAACAGCTAGGGTTATAATAGAGAAAACTGTTTTATTTATTAAGAGTGTCAGCTATTCTGCTTCGAACAATGGAAAAGCAGAGGGGTCACAGAGGTCTACTCATCTCAGACAAAGACTGATAAAAGAGTCAATTTCTTTCTGTGTATTTTCTTTTGGGTGGCAAATTAACCTCAGTTCTTTATCACTGATATGTCAACTCAAGACATCTTGTTGATTAAGATGCCTGATGTACAATATTAAGTGTGGCCATATTTGCATGAAAAACAATGTGTTGAAATGGAGTCTTCTTTCAACCAAAGGACAAAGGAAGTCATTGTGTGAATTAACTGATTGATTGCATGTGTTCAAATAGAGATTTCATACTGACTTGAACATGTAAACCAGGATTACATGACACACACAGCTAAATGGTTAGGAGATGCATGTCCTTGCGTGAGGTTGTCTATATTGTGTAGTGTGTACTAATCAGGAATAACATGACAACAAGTCCTACATACCCCGATTAGTGTTACTGAAATGTCCTCTGTGTTGCCGTTTGAATATTCTGCTGAACTTTGAAAAAGAAGAAAAATATGTTTTGGCTGGGCACTCAGTGGTGTAATAAATGGCTAAAATGTCACTGCATAATATTTGTAAATTGGCTTTGGCTACTCTAAAAGCAAAAGAAATAGTTCTTGGAAACAGGCTTATTGTCCTTTTTGAGACATGTCATAATCAACATTTTTCTCCATGTATGAGTCTGTGTCTCAGACCATTAGCGTAGTGACAGTTCTACCACAGAGTCTGGTGGATGAGCATGAACCCTGTTTCACTCCCACGTGGCCCTTAGACGTCTGCCCTGCCTAACACTAGTCATCGTGCATGTCCCAGGATACCTTAAATAACAATGTTTCCAACATACTTCCCATTTTTTCTCATGGATGTATTTCTGTTGATGTCTAGAAAGTCTATTGACCCAACTAAACTAAACACGTCTGAGTTGCATCATGCCACATTTCAAAATTAGCGTGACAAAATGATTTTCTGAAAACCAATTTCTCCTGTTTATTAGTCAAATTAGTAATACGGAAACAAGATCTGATGAAATACATGTTGTCTGTAGATAATTCTGTGTGGTCTAATTGTGTTTGTTTTGGACAGGGGGACCAAAGGCAAAGACATCAGCACTATCAAGTCACTGAGGGTTCTCCGAGTGCTCAGGCCTCTCAAGACCATCAAGCGTCTGCCAAAACTCAAGGTTCTGCTCCAGTGTTTTGGTTTATTTTGATTCATTTAGCGAGGATAACAGGGCTCAACTGGGATTAAGGCAGTAGCGCTACTGTGGCAACAAAGTGTATGACTGTACTTAGTATGATAGCACCATAATCAGAACAGCTATAATGCAAAACTTAGTGTACCTACCACATGTTTGTCTGTCTATGAATACTTGCTGACTTCCCCACCCTGTCCCAAGTCCACTAGATGTAAATCTTTAAAAGCGACTCACAAATATATAGTTTAATTTTTTTTTTTTTTGTAATTTCCTAAAACAGCCGGTCATTTTGGCTTTTACAAAACTAGAAAACTCAAACAGGAGGACATTTTTTGGGGACTATTTTCAGCCGTGGATTCATGCACAGTAGTTGCTCTAATGAGTATTTGTGGCTCATTGATGTGTTTTTAATAACAATGGAGCTCTACGGCACAGAGGAATAACACGTAGTAGGACACATTAATTGTTGGTTTGGGCCTTTTCATGATATTTGTTGACATGAAGGTGTAATCAGCCTTCAATTAATCTTTCAGTTATAAATGTAATAATATTGCGGTGATATTTGACATCTCAGTGGTGTTCTGTTCCATAAGGCACTGCTGCCTCACAGCAAGAAGGTCATGGGTTCGATTCCTGCTGAGCACTGTTGGCACTGGGGGACCAGGGTGTCGGGCTCAGGCCTTTCTGTTTGGAGTTTGCATGTTCTCCCCATGCTCACGTTGGGGTTTCCTCCATGAAACATAACCCCCATACAAAAAAAAACATGCAAGAAGGTCAGATTGCTCTCCTGCCCTGTTGCTGACCAAGACACGGCATGAGCACTTGGACTTGGTCCCCGGTCGCCACATTGACCACTGCCCCAAGCTGTCCTCGGAGGAAAGGATGGCTTGGATGGTTTAAAGGCAGAAGACGCATTTCAGTGGGGGATGCTACTGCATGTGTGTGTGTGTTTGAGCGTTGCCACTCCATACACGTGTGTGTATGTGTGTTTCACGATTGACAAATAAACGACTTTCTTTTTCAATAAAACTAAGTCAATATAACTTAAATGAGCTCAGCAGAAACCACACCAGCTGTTAACACGCACACTACGTACACATTTGTCTGAAATGCAAAATGCCCAAATCTGTTGTCTGTACAGTAACAAAAGAAGGCAAACAGCAGATTTGAAATGAGATGAGGGTTTGTTTGTTTGTCTCCCTTTGACGAACTGACAGTAGCAGTGCCTGCACCCTACACAGAATAAATAGCTCTCAAATTCTGCTGTTATTTTGTTATTTTCTCACATTGGGCAGTTTAGTGTTTATATTGTTTTGCTTTGTGTACATGTTAATGATATATTCCTGGAGGCTTTCGTAACTACAGGGAGCGCCATCCTATGTTTGAACTGCTGTAAAGTGATGTAAGCATATTCATTATTCGCTTTGTGATGTCGCTCACTGTCCGGACTCACCAGCAGGCCAGGTCACCGGGAATTCTCAGTATTCCCAGTGGCCAAGCTGGCTCTGCAGGTAGGCCCACTCAGATTAAGGCTCAGATGAAGTGTACCATTTGAAAGAGTTCTGATAGTTGGTTTCCGACTATATTCAGAAATTATTTTCCACTTCATCCCCAAATCAAATGCGTTTGTGCTTCTGTGTCTCCTCAGGCGGTGTTCGACTGTGTGGTCAACTCTTTGAAGAATGTGCTGAACATCCTTATCGTTTACATCCTCTTCATGTTCATCTTTGCTGTCATCGCAGTTCAGCTCTTCAAGGGAAAATTCTTCTACTGCACAGACGAGTCCAAGGGCCTGGAGAAGGACTGCAAGTTGGTTTTCAATCTTCACTTCCTCGTTTCTTATCTCAGGAACTTTTAAATTGTAAAACGTCAAACGATGACGTTGTCAAAACCAGACCCCATACCTGCCCAACCCCACTCAGCTTTATTATACCTTCATGTCTTCCAGAGGACAGTTCCTAGACTACGACAAAGACGAGGTGGCCGCCATGCCCAGAGAGTGGAAGAAATATGAGTTCCATTATGACAACGTGCTGTGGGCCTTCCTGACCCTCTTCACTGTCTCCACTGGGGAGGGCTGGCCAACGTAAGTGCAGCTGACTTGATTCCCTCTGTCATACATACTGTACTATCATACAGTGTCACATGGCGTAGTTGAAACTTTGCTCTGTGATAGATTTAACACCTGAAATTGCATTTGTTTGTGATTCATATATGTAACATAAATGGTTCTTGTGGGAAAATTGGATCACTGGAAATGCAAGTAGGCGTTAACAACATTAGTAGTTATTTGGTAGATCATCAGCATAAAACGAGTTGCTTTAGAAGGTGAATGGACAAGGCGGTGTATTCAGTGTGCTCCACCACAAATACAGGGGCTTAAGTTTCAAGTTGATCACTGTAGGAGACTCGGCAGTTATCATAAGAAGCAAACTCCAATTTATGACAGAATAAAGGGCACGGAAGGTTCATTCTTGACCTTAGAAATAGTAGCTTGACAAAATCGTCTCAACTCAAACTCTACTTACTGGCATTTCCAGAGTGCTGAGGTAACAAGGTGAAGTCCATAATTCATGCACTCGTTTTCACGAGACTCGACTACTTTAAACTCCCTCCTTTCTGGTATCAACCAAAAGTTCCTCTCTCGCCTCCAACTAGTTCAGAACGCAGCAGCTCGGCTTTTTACTGGTTTTAACAGATGACATCACATCACCTCGATCCTGGCTTCTCTCCATCGGCTCCCATTCGATTTAGAATTGATTTTAAGATTTTACTGATCACTTATAAGGCGCATGGGTCTGACACCAAGCTGTATAGCAGAAATGCTGATCCCATATGAGCCCGTTTGCAGCCTCAGATCCTCAGGTGGGGCCCTTCTGGCCGTTCCAGAGTCGAGGCTTAAATCTTAAGGTGGCCGAGCTTTTACCATCAGGACCCCTCGACTCTGGAACGACCTGCCTGAGGAGGTAAGGCTGCAGAGTCAGTAACCTGTTTCAAATCACTTCTTAAAACCCATTTTTATAGACACACTTTCATGTGATGTCATCTTTATGTTGTTTTTTATGGCTTTTATTGGTTTTAATTCTTTTTGTTTGTATCTATTAATCTTTTGTCTTGCTTCTGTTTTACTTTATTTTATTTATCTTTTACTGCTTTCTGCTTTGTTGCTTTCTGACTATCCTGTTTTTGCTTTGTCTGTCAAAGCACTTTGTAAACTCTGTTTTTAAAGGTGCTATATAAATAAAGTTATTATTAGTGTTATATTAATGGAAAGTTGTTGAGTTGAATTGTTGAGTTGCATTATGGGAATTGTGTAGGATACACACAAATAAGGCTATCTTGACCTCTACTCCATTGATTTTGGCCATTTTCTTTTTAAACTGTCTCTGAAAACTCCCCCAACTTTATGGGGAACCTCTTTTAAGATGAAAGCCTTGGAGTTAAGATTAATGTAACAGTGACAAGTCATTCACAGACTCAAATATTGTGCCAAACTAGTTAAAAGACCAACGGTGAGACATGTCCTTGCAGTTTTTCATCAGAAATCTAATACATTGCCTTGTGTATCGCTACATTAAGGCTACATTTCCTGCAGGTATATATATGCATCCCTTCAATGGCAGTATCATACAATGGAGGGAGGGAATCCTTTTGTTCATTTTCTATGCTTTTCAAATGTGTGCAGAAAGTGCAAGGAGGTATTTGCAGGCACTGAAATTCTGCTTCATGAAGCCGGTTTTTGGGGGCTGAGCTGTAAAGGGAAAGATTCATGGCAGGATTTCATGAATGGAATATAACTTTATATAACTAAATCCGTATATTAACTCTGTTAATGAATATAAGCCTTCATATCTGTAATGCTGTATATGAATCTCATGCGTATTACACATTCACAAAATACTTTTAATTGTCATTTTCAGCTTTTAGGTAAATAAACTTTTGCTGTGCAAATTTATTAATGAGTTGTGTTGTATCTAGTTTACAATTCATAATGTTTTTAATCACGTCAATTTTGGGTCTGTCTGGCACTGGTTAAAAATTATATTTTTTAAGATTTGTGTTATTGAGTATTACCACCTTGGAGAATAACATTACAGACTGGAGATGTTATGGGGTCTCACCTTCTGGCTGTTGTGTTCTACTCTCTTTGCAGTGTCTTGAAACACTCTGTGGATGCCACCTTTGAAGACCAGGGTCCCAGTCCAGGCTACCGGATAGAAATGTCCATCTTCTATGTGGTCTACTTTGTGGTCTTCCCTTTCTTCTTTGTCAACATCTTTGTCGCTCTGATCATCATCACCTTCCAGGAGCAGGGAGACAAGGCCTTGTCTGAGTGCAGCTTAGAAAAGAACGAGGTAAAACATAGACATGGCAAACAACTTCCACTTGAGCTTCATGTTATGTTAACAGTCAGAGCCTTTTGCACAATGCTGTTATCATTATAACTATTTCCCCTAATTTCTCCTTTTTTTGCTGGCTATTCTCAAAAGCTGATGAATGGATTTGCATGAAACATTTAGGGATGGCTTGTCCTGTTGCTGAAGAACCTTTCATGGCAGGAGAATGAGGAGTTCATTTTCAGTGAGACATAATCAATATGTCACTTTTTCCAAAGAAATGCTGTCCTGATCGGTCATGTAGGGCTGCGATAGTTGGATTAAATGCTTATATGGAGCTGCACTTTGAATGAATGATTGTAGACCTGCACTGAATGCGTCTTTTCACTGAAGTACAGACACATTACCAAATAAAAACATTGAACTATTAAAAATATGATTGCCTGCTATACAATACTTGTTACCCCTTGAATGAGGCCTGTCTTTGGTGTTTTGGTCAAAGATCCTTCCTCAGAACACTCACAACAATTACAGCTACTGTAAATATACAGATTGGTGGCAGATTAAAGGAAAAAACTGGTGGAGGAACATAACAAATGCGGATGCTCCTATACAGGTCAAGAGTGCTCATTGATGAGTATGAAAATTATGTGAATCATATGTTGTGCCATCAGTCATTAGTTAGACAGTGTTCTCCAACACCATCATCAAAATCCCAAATGAAGGGATATCTTTTAGAAGAATGCTGTTCATCCCTGCAGTAGAGTTCCACACAGGTCTTGTGATTTTAGTCTACATGTATCCCTATCCAAAGAGCACCTCAAACAAACAAATTCTGAGTCCAGGAAGTTCTCCTACCCAATCATTTTTTATTTCTTTCTGAGTGTCTGGTTCAGTTTTGATACAGGGACACACAAAAATTCATGCTTTCACAGCATTTCTATAGCTGTCTATTGCACAGTGTGTTGTCTCTGTATTAGTAGTTGTTCAATATGTGCTTGCTTTTTTGGCTTCCAAGGCTAAAATATCTGGATATGTTGGTCAGAACAGTTGTTATGTATGGGGTGTATAATCTTTCAAGGTGTCAATAATCTCTAAGTATTTTCCCGATTTAGCAACTCTCCGTCCTGCATGTTCAATTAATACTTAATAGTGATCCACATTTTTTAAACTATAATTAGCACCTCGAACCAGATTGGATGTTCACTAATTGGTTATTAGTTATTCAGTTATTAAAAGCTGAAATTGTATATTGCTTCTGTCTAAATTGGTCAGTATTAAGAAGCCAGCTGCTCACACCAGTGCAGATTTTGAAGGACCACTAGCAAATGTATGCTTTCATCCTCTGGTTTGAGAGCAGTTCCTTTCAAAATAATGAAGACGGTGAAGCAGATCTGTGTTTTCTTTGTTACAGCGGGCTTGTATAGACTTTGCCATAAATGCCAAACCTCTGACACGCTACATGCCCAGCAACACGCAGTCCTTCCAATACAGGATGTGGAGGTTTGTGGTCTCACCTCCGTTTGAGTACTCCATCATGATCATGATCGCTCTCAACACAGTGGTACTCATGATGAAGGTAAGAACTTATTAATAGAGGATATTAATAATCAGTCCTGAATTCATTAGCTCAGGAAAGGAATAGTTTGTCATTTTGAGATGAGCTTATTCCGTTTCTTGCAGAGAGTTAAACTGACACCACGCACATGTCTGTACAGTAAAGATGAAGCTACTGCCAGCAGCCGGTTAGCTTAGCTTAGCACATAGACGGGAAATGGGGAGAAACAGCTAGCCTGGCTCTGTCCAAAGGTAACACAATCTGCTAAACAGCACCTCTGAAGCTCACATTATATCTCGTTTGTTTAAGTGCAAAAACCAATTTGTAAAAAACCAACCAAGAATTTATACCAACAAACAGATGTGAGAGTGGTATTGATCTTATCATGTAACTCTTGCAAGAAAGTGTATTTCCCAAAATGTCAAACTATTCCTTTAACAGTGCTACACCCACATGCCATCAAGGAATTCTTCATCAATACCTTGAAACACCATTTGTCTTTCAGTTCCATGGAGCTCCAGGCTTCTATGAAGAGATGCTGAAGAACCTTAACATAGTCTTCACCACTCTCTTCTCTCTCGAGTGTATGCTCAAGATTATCGCTTTTGGTCCACTGGTGGGTAACATTTATAAAGCAATGTTAAATGTTCTGAATAATAATAGTAATTGTATTTGTATAGCACTTTTCAAGCTAGGAGCCTTCTACAGACACCATAAAAAACAAGAATCACAAATATAAAAAAAGAAAAGCAGAAAGAGCAGCAATACAAGCACAATTAAAAGACTGTATACAATAAATGTACAAATAAATCATTCAAATAAATCATTCAAATGGTAGTACAATTGAAAATGATGAAAATAAACTTCAAATCAAGTAGTTGCACAAACTCTGTATTGTGTAAACAAATAAGACTATTTGTCGGGCGAAAAGGCAAGTCTGTACAATAGTCCAGGCATATGGAAATAAAGGCACAAATAATTTTTTCTGTATGGCTAAAAAATAATAATAATAATAATAAACTTTATTTACAAACTTATTTAATTTCCCCAGATTATCAGACAGCAGTTCTCGAGATAACATTGCTCTGATCTTGGAAATATTCCTGAGTTGGTTGAAACAGGATTGTACCAATTCCTTTGAGTTTTGTCAAAAGCTTAGCTCATCCAGGTTCTTAGCAGTGCCCTTAATGTTTGGATATTATAGAGGTGGTCAGGGCCGTTGATAAGCACCTCTGTTTTGTCAGAGTTTAAGTGCAAAACGTTTCTATGCCCCTCTGTAGTGTGGCCAGCTTGTTGCATTCAGAGGGTTTAATGGAGAGATATAATGGTGTATTGTCTGCATAACAGTGAAGTTAGATGTTATGGTGACGAATGATGTAATATAATGGTAGCATATACAGAGAGAACAGAATAGGCCCAAGAACTTAATAAATGAATGAATCAATTGAGACATACAATTTTCTATTTGACAGGAGGAGAACCACTCCAAGGCCATTCCAGAAATGCCCAATCCTTATGTCTATTAATTAGTTTAGCATGATCGATGGTGTTGAATGCTGTGCTACGGTCAAGCAGAACCAGTACATCAGTGTCCACAGTCTGCAGCCATTATCAAGTCCTTAGAAAAGCTGTTTCAGTGCTATGTAGCTTGCCAGATCCAGATTGAAATTTGTCAAAAATGTTAATGCTTAGTAATGTTAATAAATACTTCCAGAAAATGTTATAGCACTAGTTTCTCAAGGATTTTGGAAATGTAGGACAATTTTGAGATTGTCTAAACATTTTTAAACTGATGCACCAATGACTGATCTTTTTCAACTGTTCCTCAGAACTACCTAAAGGATGCCTGGAACGTGTTTGATTTTGTAACAGTGTTGGGCAGCATCACTGACATCCTGGTGACTGAAATCAATGTAAGAGCACCCTTCCCCACCCACTCCACACTCACCTCTACAAGTATGTATATTTGTATCCAAACCACACAGCTGTCATGGTAATGAGCTGGGGCATGCAGGGGCAGCCTGTACAGCAGGTTCAATTTATTATAGAGGGCAGGAACAGGAGCTGAGGGTGGACGGCTTCTTTGAAACCACCTCAGAGAGTAACAGTGGAGTCATACTCTGCTGTGCTTTTTGTGTTGTTTGTTTATTCCAGACAGTTCCTTTCTGTACACTTACATGTATACATGTGTGTGAAGTTGCAGTTGACCGATTTACATGTGTGTATTTGTTGAGCTGGATCAGTTTATGTTGTGTAATATGACTGTTCCTGTTCTCTTGCCTCTCCATCCTCTGTCATCCTTTCTCCTCTCTCTCTCTCTCTCTGTCTTTCTTTTGCTCTTTATATCTATCTGTCTCTCTCTCCCTCCCTCTACATTTTCATCTTGTTGATTGTCATCACCGGTGTTGCCATGCCTTGGACTCAAACATCACTAGACTACGGTGAGTGACCTTTTGTATCCATTCTCTGCTCTCTGCATTAGCTCACCTAGTGTTTTATTTAATATATAAAATGTTCTGGTCTTTTGAGTTAAAAGAGTAATACATTAATTTAGTGTTGCACTTCCATAAAGTTGGGGAACTTGTGAGCAAATAACTAAATAAAAAGTGAATGGTAAAATTTGATGCAGCAGATGCCCAGATATCCTGACTATAGTCCTTTTCCAACATGTACCTTGTTACATACAGTAAATGTGACAGCAACCATACATGTATACAAGCTCCTGAGTCACTTTTATATAAATGTTACAACAGCAATCTGACCTGTAACATTTCTGTAACATGTTCAATGACAAGTCTGAATGCTGTCACATTAACATATAACCTGCAGTAGCACAAAGTTCAATTCACACAGATAAACTACATCCACATCTTGCTCTGCCTTGTCAAGAGCACTGTAATTCATGTATCACGTAACTATCATTGTGTATGCAAAAAGAAAAGAAAATCAGTCTAATACAACACGAAATAGTATGTATGAGCCAATTATCAATTTTAAGAGATTTTTCTGATGTCAGATCAGTCTCTAATCAGTGTCTGTTCTTTCCTCCCCCGGGGAAAAAAGAGGTTTAAAAGCATCATACACATACAACCACAATAACCATCAGACCAGCACTGCATCTCTAAATCTTTATATAATCCATGTCTGCTGAATGAATACAATTATAAATATACAGCAACACACTTTACATACAGCATGTGAACAAATGGGTATTAGCTGAGTCTCAACCTAATGCCTTGTCATTTTATGTTCTATAAAACAGGCAGCTGATTTCCAATGAATTATTAACTTCATTAGAAGATGTAATTATTTGATTCACTTTCAAAAGAGGGGGCAGGAATTCCTCACACTCATGATATCCATTAACTAGCCATATCCATTAGCTTCATCATCAAGATAACCTTTATAACCAATCACTGATGAAGCCTCTTCATACCATTACTTGTTCAACTCACAGCTGTGACACCTCTGCATCTCATGCACCAGGTGTCAAAAATTGCTCTGCCCTGTCATGTCTGAATAAAACCATTACATTGTTGAATCAGTGGAGTGGCCCTGCAAGGCACAAAGCAGGAGATGGGTTTGTTTCATCACAGCATATTTGAATGAGTTTAGCTCATAGCTTGGACATTTACTTTTTCTGGGGTGTGTAGTTTCAGAGCAGGGACTGGCACGCATTAGTGAGGTGCAACAGTCTACAGGTTGTCTTTCTAACCAAGCACCTTGAACAGATTGATGTCTTTAACCCAGAGTGGCTGAAATGCCTGATGCATGCTCTGTGTGTATAGAGTTAGATGCATGGGAGCAACAGATTCTCTCTTTGTGCTACCACGGACAGTGGTTCCTTGCTGAGCTACAGCAGAGGCATAATAACACCAAGCAGGAAATTTGTACTATAAATATTTATCTAACTCATACTGCTGTAACCTTATAGTAGCTTCAGCTGAACATTAGAATATATTTTTGCACAGAATGAGGACTGTGGATTTAGTCCCCCATCACTTACAAATTGCTTTAAGGAGCAATCTCTTTGCATCTAGTATGGGTAAAACAATTAAGTCTTTCAATGTACATATGGGAATGTCAGTAATGTTTTAGGATAGACCTAGTGTATGTTAATGCGTGATCCTCTTGTGCAGACGTTTCAGATGCCGACACATCAATTTAGATATAACACCAATGTACTTTGTCACATTCTCTCCCACATGAAAGATGATCCATATTTTTAATTGGTGCCTGAAACCTGTAGACTTTAGCACATCACCCCTGCTCTAGAAGAAAGAGAATGCCTTCTTTACTCCTGAAACCATGACCCAGATTACTGAAGAATCATTGTCCTGATGCATAAATATGTTACTAAGTTTACAGATGCAGATAGAATCTGGGAATGAATTCCATAAATTACTAAAGTCATCAATAAATAAGTGGACCAAGAATGTTGAAATAAATAGATGAATAGACAAAACAATGAAATTAGTTTTTAGTTTTTTACTTTGATTTTGGAAATGAGTACATTCACCTGAGTTTGGGGATTGGATCTTTATTGCGTTATTGCAATAAAACATATACACTGCTCAAAAACATTAAAGGAACACTTTGAAAACACATCAAATCTCAATGGGAAAAAGAAATCAAGCTGGATATCTATACTGATATGGACTGAGTAATGTGTTAGGAACTAAAGGATGCCGCATCGTTTGATGTAAATGAAAATTATCAACCTACAGAGGGCTGAATTCCAAGACACCCCGAAAATCAAAGTGAAAAAATAACGCGACAGGCTAGTCCATTTTGCTGAAATGTCATTACAGCAACTCAAAATGGTACTCAGTAGTTTGTATGGCC
>JAVQJF010054802.1:0-53528 GCA_036023855.1 Gadopsis marmoratus | reverse complement strand
CTGCCGTGATCGGTTGTTGCCTCCAAATGCTGTCTTACACCCAGCTCTTCTGAACAGAAAAACCAGTTACCTCATGCAGTACCTCGTTAGTAACACTAACATGGCGTCAGTCTCATCTTCAAAAAAAAAAATTTAATATCAATTATGTGTATATATTTACAAATGTAAAAGGTTTCTTTTCATGTGTGAATCCTGTGAAAGAGTCCTTTTTTTAATTTACTGTCGACATATTGTTCATTTCTCATTGTGTGAATGGATGTTTGACCTTCCCTGTTTATGTGAACTGTGTGTGCGTGTGCGCACGTGGTGTGCGTTTGTTGATTTCACTAAAACAGTACAAATGGAAACTATCTGTGAGTTGAAATGCTTAGAAATATAAACTAGATGCGAATACATCCATCTTTTTGTATATTAAAATAAAGACAAACACTGATTAACCATGTAAATTGAGTTCTTGGCTTTTTTTACGTGCATGCATAATACAAAAAACAAGTTCCAATTGGTAAAAACCAAAAAGGGCAGTTGGTAGTTTGTAGCATTGAGCAGCTGAAAATACAAAAATGTTGTTCTGCAAAAAAAATAAAATAACCCAAACCATACTGTCATGCTCTGTACTGTAAGTGCTCTGTTGTCACATTGTGTACACTAGGTGGCAGCAGTGGTGCCAGTAGTCTGATTTGTTTTGTTTGGTTTTTTTTCGGGATCAAAACTACACGAACCATCTTAAACATCTATTAAAAGATGTAGTCGGAATGTTTTCGATCCAAATGACGTGGCACGTTTTCACTTCTTTCATTTTTAAGCATGTGCTTAAATGGCGGCGGCGGTGGTTCTTCCTGTGTGTGTGTGTGTGTGTGTGTACATGCTGCGTGCAGCATATTACAACACACGCAGAAGGTGCGGCCCACTTGTCACGCAAACGTTACATATTGTGACGCGCCTGTCTGCCCGCAGCCTGCTGTGACGTCACAGCGGACGTTCTCGCAAAAGAAATGCTTCGTTCAGGGGTCATCGAACAGTCCACCTTCGGCCGACGCGGCGTGTCGCCGGGATGACGTGCCTCTGCGCTGCTACGTGTTTTTTTTTTTTTTTTTTAGGTGAGGCTGAGAGTCGCAACTACAGCGAACCTTTATTTGAAGTTGGCCTGTTCAAACCAAACGCATATTTAATGAGAGAGAAAAAAAATACACACATTACACCATCTCGGCGTATTTAATGTCAAACTCATCGCGGCTCGAGTCAAGTTAACGAAAAACGTCCGCCAGCACGTGAAGGCATCGCCGCTCCGAGCTGGCCAATCGACACGCGTCTGCACGGTCATGTGACGACACGACTCGTGAATTACGATTGACTCGAGAGCCGCTGGTTGTAGCCTCCTGCGCGTCTCTACGTCCAGCCGCCGCCGAGTTTCTGCTCTCTAACGGAAACGCTTCTGGGTTTCCGCGGGCTCCGTTAAATCGAAGTCTTGTCAGGACATCGACATCGTCGCCAGCATGTCCGCAAACTGCCGAGCATGTGAGTTTAAACAGCGTTTTCTGGCTGCCAGCGAAGCACTTTCTGCCGGCGCGGCGGCGGCGGCAGCAGCAGCATCACCTCGGGCTGTGAACTGCTGCCGTTCCGTTACTTCCTGCTTCGGTTTGGGTTGTTGTTGTTTTGTTTGTTTTTTTCTTTTCTTTCTTTCTTTTCGCTTAAATTGGGTTTGTTGTCATTAGTGTTTTATTTTTCTGACAATGTGTGGGGCCGCTTTTATGTACCGACAGACGACGTTATTTTACAAACAAGGACCAGCAAATGTATGTTGTGCTTTCTGTCAACTATAAAGTTGGTGGCACGCACACACACATAGACACACACATATACACACACACACACACACACAGTTGGATAACGGTGAGGATGGTGAAGTATTTATCTACAGGACAAATGGATGTGCTGTTGATTTGATTTTAGAGTGTGTGCTGTGGGTGCTCTGGTTTTAAGTGGTTACACGTGTAACAGTTGAGTTAGATTGCTGAGTGTGGAGAGGAGACCCCACCCCACCCCACCCACAGACACGCAGCGGCACGCATCATCTTCACCCATCATTCTGTCTTTCAGCCATCCAGGGACCAGGGCAGCGTGGTGCGTTCAGGGGCTAGCTGGCCTGCTGCACCCCCTGCACCCCCTGCAAAGGGTGGCAGCTGGAGTGGCTGCTGGGATGCTACGGAAGAGCAGCAGCGGCGGCGGCGGTGGAACTAAGCACACCCAGGCTCTGCCACGACAACTCTCCAAGCCCCATATGGGATCTCTGTCGGCCAGATCCACAAAGACCTGGGACTCCAAGAACCCCAATCCTCTGTGCAGCATGGGGCTGACGTCTCACCTGGTGGGGGCCTCAGGAGTGGATCCGGAGTACGTGATGCAGCTGGTGAATGATGTACGGTGGTTCGCTGACGTGTTGCTGAGCCTCAAGGAGGCTTTCCAGTGTAAAGGTGAGTTGTTTGGGGGCGGGGGGGTTTGTGCAGGAGCTGTAGAGGTCAGGGACGTGGAACATTGTAAAATGACATAGTTGAAGAAAGAAAATCCATCTTTGGATACATGTTACCCATAATCAAGGCTGCGTGTTCATTGCAGTCTATAGCTTATATTCTGTCAATAGTCATCGGTTTACTTTATTTTTATTTATTATTTTTTTTACACTTGCGCTCTTTGTACTTTAGCTTAAATCTCTTAGATAACCTAGATAGACTTTCAACAAACCCCAGATAGTGGTGGGGAATGTGTTGCATTCAGGTGATGGTTCAGAGGGCGACATCCATAGCATGATAAGAGCAACAGAGGCGTCTTCCACTTGAGTGAGTCCTTCTACGTAAAAACACGTGAACACGTTCCTTTGTACCCGCCGGCAGTGCATCACGCCAACGCTGTTCCCCTCCTGCTTGGGAGCCTTCTGTGCCAACACCCACAAAACATAGGTGCACGGTGCAGTGTTTGTCCAGGAAGGCTCTTTGTGTTTTTGGGACGTTGCAGATAAGATCACTAAAGCCCCAAAGCTTGCCATCGTGACAGACACCCAGAGCCACCTGTGGAGTGTCGGCTCGCCTCGTACTGTAGTAACAGCTTCGCTGCTGACGCGCTGGATCGCTCGCAGTGTTGTTAATGTCTTAACACCCACACGCGCGCACACCGCTACGCGCTACGCGAGCACGGCAGACGCACGTTGCCGACTCTCTGTTCCTCTCACTTGGTATTGATGGCTTTGCTCGTGTTTGCAGACACGCACAAACACTCTGCCCACACAAACGCTCACAGCAGCGTAAAATCTGAGAGCAACATGCTGTCAGCTTTATGTGGTTTGTCACCGTCAGGGAGTCTATTATGTCTCATTTACTCTACAAATGGTCCAAAACAAAGTAAAAAGGCGAAGGATCTCGCGTTCCCAGAGCCCAAAGTGGCATGAAATTGCTTGTTTTGTTTGCTAATTACTAAGCATTTGAGCACTAATATTATATGCTTATGTACAATGGCAATATATTGCATCTTGTCATTGTGAGCAGACCTCTGGTTTAGCTTTTTTCTTTTCTTCAAATTTTGTATTACTCTTGCTGTTCCATCGACAGACAGATTTCCTTCTGGTGAATCAATAACGTGGGGCTGCCACTATCGCAGCTACTCCTCCTCCTACTGTTCTGCTAAAAGACACATACCTACACACACATTTCACACATGCTGGGGTCGAACTGCAGCTCTGGCAGTGGGAGTGAGTTGTTAAGCCATTCCTCTGGCTGGAGGAGTGATGGCTCTGTGAGTGAGCCTTGGCTCGCGTCGTGCTGAGTGTTGCTCTGAGCCGTCACAAAAACATTTGGGCTATTTGCCTCCCTGTTAACAACGGGTCGCATTCAGCAGGCGGGGTGAATGAAATCGTACCGCGGGACCCTATAATTCAGCCATTTGTCGTTTGGCTCAGCAGTTTTTATTTTCATGGTTCTTTTCTTGGAGATGCCGACAGGAGCGGTTTGGTGGACGGTGCTGCTGCTACGATGTGGTTTGCTGTCCAGCCAAAGTAAACGCCGAGCCGTTTTCCTCACTAATAGGCACCGAGCCGTGGTGAAAGAAAGCTTACATTCAGTGTGTTTTGTCAACAGTTTTCCCGAAGCTTGTGATCGGACACTGCCGATGTAACACACCAAGCGGGGAAACGAGACACGCATCATCTCTGAACTAAAATTTGGTTTAAGGACTGAGAGTTTTCAGCTTTTACGTATACGTATTTAACTTATCAAAGAGTGTCTGGGTATCCCCATGTACTGTACACCCTGAGTGTTGTTACCGATGAGTCTGGCTCCTGTTTGCTGGCACTGGACCAGCCCTTGCAGCTGTCTCTTAAAGACAAACACTGAGTTTTTTTTTTTTTATGACCAGGTTCACATGACCTCCATGTCTAAAGACTCCGGTAGCCTTTTAGAAAATACTCCAATATTGTTTTTGTCCTCAAGTGTTTGCTTAATTTAAGTTTAAAAAAACCCAAACGCACAACTTGTTTGGTCTGCAGCCCCTTGTGAAATTCTGCATAATGGTGAATACAACTCACCTGCCTTGTGCATTAGGAGTTTAAAACGATGTTAATTATAACGCCACAGTATTACGGTGCTTCATATCACTAACTTTTTAAAGGCATTTTTTTAAACTGTAAAGTAAAAATTTTAAATAATTCTAGTTGAGTTGCACGCACATTAACAATGCGACAATAAGAAACGTCAAAACTCTACGGGGATTGTGCGGGGGGGTTCAGTGCGACACTCGTGTTGTTGTTCTTTTCACACTTTTGGAAAGGCCTGTCACTGGACTAGTGTGTAAAACAAACAATGCTTTTTTTTTTTTTTGCCTGAAAGCCATGCAGAGAGACCGATTTGACGCCGCGTGTGTCTCATAGCTCCTTGTACAGAGCAAACGTCGAGAGTTTAGCTTGGATGGCTACTTTGCCTCTTGGGGCTCCCGCCACTTCTCAGCTGGAGGCACATGGGCGCGGCGTGTTGGGTGGTCGGAGGCCCACGGAGGAACTCCATCAGTAGCCGTAAGCTTGAGTTGACACCCACAGCTTCACACCTATCGATTCCTCAGGTTCAGATTGTGGTATTAGATTTACGCTTTCTCTCATAACCGGGCCCTCGGTCGGTCACAGCGTTCGCAAGAGTTGTTGCCCAACGTGCCACGCTGCTGAAGAACGTAACCCAAGAAAAGAATGCGAGACTGTGTGACTTTTGACTGAGTGGGTGACCCCTGTCCCTGTCGCCAACTTAACCTCTCGCCGCTCTCTGGCTGTTTAACCATAACGTTTCTGTGAAATTGACCCGTGTCATTTTGTCAACGGTTTGTTTTGCATAAATCGTCGTTATTGTCTTGACAGTAAAAAGCAGGACTTTGCTTATGAGTACACAGCTTGTGGTCACAAAATATCTTCCAGTTCCCCCCCCAAATGTCAGAAAATGAACACAATCATATAACAAACAGTGCATCAATCCACTCTTGTGGGATCAGAATTTAATTGTCGTTAACAGCGAAGTCGAACCTTTTCTTATATTGGAATGTGTCTTTTGCTCTTTTAACTCGAGTTTCAAGTGTGGCTTAAAGTCCTCCGGCGCCAACGTTGCAGGTATTTAAAAGTAATAGTACAGAACTAGTAGCTGTACCGCATTTCATGGCCAACATAGTAAAAGAGAAACGTAGTTGTCAGTATTTCCTTCACTCTGAAATGTTGAATTTAGTCTGCGTTGCTTTGCAGAAGACAGCTCGGTTAATGGCTTTAATCAGGATGAAAAAGGAGTCCTCTGCACACAGCAGCGCCGCTGTCCCCCTCCCATCCCCCCGCTCTCCTGCATACTCCGCATTCCTTTAGAACAAATGTTCACTTGTAGCTGTGGTGCCTTCAATAGACTAATGCTAGGTGTGAGGCAGATTCCGCTTAGATCTGTGCTCGTGTGCAGCTCGCGCGAGGCTGTTTAGTCAAGGTTGTCTATTTGTTTAAAATATTCGGGATAGAAAAAGTGGAAAATTGAGCACATGTGTTTATGGACTCCGAGGGGAATATCTCAACTGCAGCCCATGTAAGAGATTAAACATGCCAATATATTGTCATAAGTATATACACTGACTGACGGTGCCTGGGGAAGTTGACCTGTGTGTGGCAGGACTAAACTGTTTCTTGATCTTTGACTTTGTCAGCTATGCAGAGTCCTTTTACAAAATGCTGCTGTTGCACAGGCCCTGTTTCTTCGTCATCCTTGTTGTTCTTTAGCTTTGGTGACCACACAGCAACACGGCAACTGTACATTTTCCTGAAACGAAACAAAACAAAATGTGGCCTGCCCTCATTATCGAGCCAAAAAAAGTTTAGGAATGCGTGTTGAGAAAAGTGCGGTGGAAGTTATGGATAGTGTACAGGCCAGCAGGGTGCGGTTTTAACTTTTTAAATGCCTTTTGTTACGACAACAGATAGCCATCAGGACACTGTCTGAAATTCGATTTCCTTGAAGGTTTCTTTGCTCAGGAGAGTCTGGGTTACTTATTTTAGAATTTAACCCTCGGGTGGAACAGAAAACGCAAGTGTTTCACAACAGCTCTTTTACAGTTCCACTTCAGGCTAGAACAAACATCTCACAGCATAGTTGAGGAGCATGAGGTTGGATTTTTGTCCACCACAGATAAACTGGTACATGTTACCTCCCGCTGTGCTGCAGGACGCTTCCTTGCACAGTGTGGTGCTGCGTGAGAATAGGCATGAAATGTCTTTTTTAAATGAGGAGGAACATGTCCAGCTGACTCGGAGGTCCTCCTTCCACTATGAAAGCTGTGGCTTTTCATCCGTTCGTGACACTCTGATGAGATCTGGCTGTACTCCAGTTGAACTTCATTGTTCTGTGTCTCACAGTACCAGCCTGTGACAAGTGCTGTTGTCCATTCATGGACTAGTTTTTCTTTCTGCTGAATAAGGTTGGTACTAGAGTTGTGGCACAAAATCATCACCTGCCACCAGGCAAATTCTGCTAAAATATGCAAGTAGCTGGTAGATGTGCTTCACTCGGAAGCCCCCCCCCCAAAAAAAAAAATCAGTGGTTCTATTCAATCTATTGAGTGTCTGGCAAAATTTGAACATTCACTAGCCAACTGGCCGTTGGACAAAAAGCTTAGTTTAGTGGGGTCAATTGACGACGATTAAATTTAGCTCCAGTGGGCTGATTTAGAGTAAATGCTGGCCTTATATTCCTTCTGTCCTTTTCTTGAAGAGTGACACCGGCTTTCAAAATGCAGCCAGTTTAAAACCCCGTTTACTAGCCATAAAAAGCCACTGCCACTCTCTAAAAAACGTATGCAGCAATAGCTCCCACAGATACCTCCCCTTCTCGCACAAGTGCCCCTGTGCCAGCTGAAGTGGCCACTTGCAGGTGGCGCCTTCAATCGAGGGAGAAGCCGAAGTCTAGCACATAATGGTTTAATGGCCCGATGCTCTTCGGAGAAAGAGAGTGGAGATTTGTTGGGCAGTAACTTTCCCCTGTAATGCTGAGGGATGTTTTTGTGCAAGCCTGCGGTTGTGGTGTGTTTCCCGGGGTGGGATTTATGGTTATGGGCTCTGGGCGTTTTGTGTAGGTGATTGGTCATGGCGAGGGGTGGATTGGCCGGTGGAGCTCCTGCGAGCAGGGGGGGACGTCACTCATTGGGCCGACCTGCTGAACGGTGCAGCGGTGGACCAGGCCTGTGCAGAGAGGGTGGCTGAGGCTTGTGGTGCTGTTTTGAGTCGGACAGTTTTTTTTGTTGTTGTTGTTTTTCGTAGACTGCCGACACAGCTGCTGCTATGTCTGCTCGTCTTCGGATTAAGAGACGCAAGAAAACTGCAATTCTGCCTGTCCCAACAAATTCTCGGATCCCTTGTTTCACACGTCTGCAAACATTTGTCGTATTTATTCATATTAAATCAAAGTAATCATTAGCCCTAATTACAGTTGTTCAATTTTGTAAAACTAAAGCGAGAATACAAAGCAGATCAGTTTAACGGGCTAAAACTCTGGTTTGGACTGGACTCTTAGTTAATGCGCACAAGCGTTAACTTCCTGCTTCCCTTTTCTGCTTTGTCTCGCCACCCTGTGTATCTGATGCGCTGTGATAGACTGTGTGTTCATTCAAGAATGCATTGTTGTTGTGCACCTGCTGTATAGTCCTTCCCCCCCAAAACGTGTGCTGAAGTGTCAACAAATTAGCCTGACTGTGAAGCCCAGACCTCACAGGGTGTTGTTCACTGACAGGCTGAGGGCAGGTAGCTGTTTATGGAGTTCCTGCTGTTTACTGTCTGTGTGATGTCTGCAGCCCGCTGTGTCTGCAAACATGGCATAGGAAAGACTGGGAGGCACCAGGCGACGCTGCATTTGTTTGGACGGTGGTGATGGAATCCTGACCAAACAGTTCCACCTGTCGCAGCTCAGCGCTGCCAGCGGAGTCTGTTGCAGTGAGGTTTTTAATGTTTTCTGGCCTTGTGGTTTGTGATTGAAGAGACTTCGTGGATAATCTGTGTGTAATTCATTAGTCCAGGTTCCTCCCGTGGGAAGGACAGCAAGTGGCAGCTTCCATTTGGAGGGGAGCATTTGTGGTGACGACGGAGAGCAATGCAACGGAACGAGGTAGACGGATGCACATCTAGAAGACAACCTGAGAATCCTCTGCTGCTGCGGGTGTAAATCCGTGGCCTCCTCTGCCCCGCGGCTGTTTCCCAAGCAGCACTGTGTCACCAGAGCTGCCGAGGCTTGTTTCATGTCGAGCTGATCGCGTGTCCAGGCAGGCCAGTTGATTGCCTGTTGTTATCAGTGGGGGGAGTAGAGGTTGTAACCTCTGTCAGGCCACCTGAAGATTTGGATTAGATTGGCCATTCTCTGCACCAGACATACAACGAGCTTTGTCTGACACGGTGGGACCCCCACACGCAGCAATATAAGGGGAGGCATTCATTTAAAAGTCAAATGTTTGAGCCACTGTACTGTGTTGAAGTTGAGTCAGTACCCCAAACACAACGTGTGTTATGAGCGTTTAGCAATATCTTTGCATGAGTGTTTGCAACATACTCTGCATGCAGACTGACAGCAGAGAGGTGGATTCATCTGGATGAGCGGTTTGAGAGGTTTCTGTTGATGCGTATATGCCTTCATTTCCTGTGAAAACAGGTCACTAGTGGAATCCATTGTAAGCGACATGACTTGAAGCTGCCAACTTTTACGTCTGAAGGTGCTGAATATTGATAGATTTTGGGTGACTCACTTCCCGGGAACCTGTGCAAAATGATTGCTGCTATTTAAAGAACGCGTGACTTCATTTTATGATTTGACCGTTTTTTAAAACTGATACACGGGCAGCACATGTTTTCATTGTGAACTCAGGCAGGGGGTCCCAGCCCTGTGCCTCAGCGCTGCTATCTTTACCCAAACAATGACATGGCCCCCACAATCGGCTGCAAATTTCAAGTGCACTTTGTGATGCTATTGTTGTGACAAAACCACTCACCATTGATTATTATTACCAGCTTCTTCGGCTGTCTAGAGGCGATGCATGACAGGTTTACTAGCCCCAAAGCAGCTCTGCTCTCATTAGTGTGGACGGGGTCTCTGTGCCCAGAGGCTCGCTATCGTCGTGCGCATCATTAATTGAAATTTCTGGCTGCTATTTGTTTGTTTGTGCCTCTCCGTTACAGCGTGTTAACATCTTTGACAGCTGGCACAGTGGGTGATGGCAAACAAAGGACACGGACAATACCAGTCTTTTCAAAAATGCCCTGATTGTCTTCAGCTCCAACCCAGCAGATTGGCTCTCTGTTGCCACAGCATCAGAGCTATTGTTGTTTATTTCCCTTTCGCTTCTCTGAAGACCAGATTAGTCTAATTGAATCTTTTCTTTTCAGGGGAAAGGGAACGGGGTGACCCTCACCAGCATCACTGCTGTGATTCCATAGCAGCACCTTCAGCCATGCTAATGTGAAAATGCTCAGGTGTGCGCCTCTCTAGGGTTGGCTCTCCTATAGGCTAATGGCGAAAACCACACATCTTCGATAAGAAAACCTTCGAACGCCACTGAGCTAACCAAAAACACTCCAAGGACCACGACTGAGAAGGAGGGTTAGAAGAAAGGGGGTGGTGCTTAATGAGGGCCTGCTGCCTCGGGGCAGGCGAGTCCCCACTCCTCTACAGGGCACTTTGTCTCTAATCCTTGGTGGTCGAAACCTGAGACAGGGATTAGTTAGCTTCTGACCAGCAAGATGGACCCTGCGTTGCACTTGTGTCCTTTTTATTTATCTTTGGACATTTGGAGACGGTCTTCAAATCTTCGTTGTGTTATGTTCCCTGCTCTCTTTTCTTGCTTAGCGTCCGTATTAATGTCTGTCTCTCCTGCTGTCCTTTTTGTGAAATAGTGTCACAGACGGCCAGGGCTTATGTCTCAGTTGCGGATTATGTCTCTTCTACCATGTTTTACACCAGCCAATTGAAATATTGTATATGTGTGTTTTTGAATAAGAGCACACAGACACACACAGACACACACAGACACACAGACACACACACAGACAGACAGACAGATGCGCACACACACAGACAGAGGCTCTCATTTTCACACCCTCTGTAATTCCTTTTAACATTCCAATAAATTCAGTCTGTCATCTCGCCCTCCTGCCTGGTGGGTTGGCCTTGATGAAAAACAGATGACTTTTCCGTTTCCAGCCAATTCCAAGGCAGTGAGTTAGGCATGAACTCACCAATTGTCTGGTGCCAGCCTCTGCCGATTAGCCTGCATCAGAGCAGGAGACGGACTCTCATCCTCTCCTGTTGTTTGGATGAGACGCGTCATGTGTCGAGACTTAATAATTTTTTTTTGCTGCTGTTATTTTGCCCAACAACCTTAATTGTCTATGCATTGATTTGTGTACCACAACTTGAAAGGTGCTGTTGGGGTGCTATGGAACAGTTAATGTGGACGACGCATAAAGTCGTGAAGAAGAGCATTCATGGTGAGGAAAAGCCTTGGCAAAATGCATAAATACAAATAAATGGTGTACTACCCTTCACTGCTTTACCTGGCTGTACAGGAAAGGCATGCCTTTCATGGCAGAATGACAAATGGAATGTGATATGGTTGGTAGAATAAGGGAAGAGATGTAATCTGAATGCATTTTGCACATTCTTTTCCTCCCAAAGAATTACCTTCTAACATCTTCTGGTAATGGGGAGAAATGCAAGGTCCTCCTCGACCTTTTTTTTTTTTTATTTATTAATTTTTTTGTGTCGCCTCTAAAATTTAATTTCCACATCGATATTTAGAATGAGTGCCATCTTATTGGCATTTATTTTACAGATTGTGCCAGAAACACAGTTGGCTTTAAGCTGCAAAAGGCTGACACAGTGGCTGATGCACAGATCAAACCTGTGGCTTTTATGTTAACTGGGACGTTTCTCTAAAGCACCAAACTGACTCCACCTCACTCGTGACCACAAAAAGCACGTCATCCTTTTTACATGCTCATCTTCACCTGTCTAAGAATGTTACAGCCGTGGCTGAGGCACTGATGCGTCTCCAGTTGTACGCGGTGTCACTCTTTGCCTTGGGGAAGCCGAAAAGAAGTATCACAGCAAACGTCGCAAACGCAACAGTCTTCCACTTTTCATCTGGAGGCACAACCAACGCACACAGAAAAAAACCCAAAGGAGCATGTACTGCATTATTTGCCCTGAGGGGAATTGTCTGCATTAGGCAGAAGATGACAGCTAGTTTCGGGCGCGGCGAAGATAAAAGGAATGCCAAGAATTTGCTAACTTGTGACCCGGAATGTGGTATGATGGTGGTGACTTTGACTAATAGATGGAAATGTGTGATTCTAAACTTTGCATGGTAGTTGGATTTCTGTTTTAATGAAGTTTTTGTTAGTATGTCACGGTCTTGATACTTGTGTGACTTGATCTAGCTGACCTACTTGTGCCGTCTCCCCCCCCCCAGAGAATCTGGAAGATCTTCAGGTGGTTGTGCAAGAGCGTTTGGCAGAGTTACTCCGCATCCTCAAGGCTGTCATCGGCAAACACCAGACCCTCAACTCGGCAGACATCTTGGGAGCGGCTGGAACGGTCATAGCTAAGGTCAAAGGTCAGTCATTACTCACTAGCATGCATGGACGCACACAGACATGCAGATGCTCAGATGATGCCCGAGTATCTTGGCATGATGTATTGTTGCATCACTGGTTCAGCTTAAGGGTCTACGTCAGTCAGTCATATTGTTTTTTGCTCTCTGCTCAGTTAGGGTTGGCTTGGAGATTTGTTTTCAAAAGGTCGCAGTATGAGAGTTAGTATTCCTTCAGCAACGGATCAATTTCCCGTCTCCTTAAGGAATACAAACAAAGGGAATCTCGGCTCATGAGTTAAAGCTGCTAGATATGTGACTCAACACGGGTATTTCGTCACTTGACTTCACACAAGAATCTCTACAGCGGAGACTAAATGGCTGTGATTTGCATTCCATATTTCACCGGCAGCAGAGGCCTCTTGGCAGGTTGCTTGTCAATCAAGACACATCCACGTTTTCTTGATTCATATAAAGCGTGTTTTGAAGACCACAGTTACCTACTAAAACACCTATGATGAGCTAAATGGGTTTCCTAAAATTCCTACATTCCCTACAGTAATAAGCACAGAGAAATTCCTTTTGCTAATACAAACAGGGAGCACCAATCAATATCTATCTGTATTGGCACTCATACTGACCTCATTAAGTGGATTGGGATCCGCCATGTTGTGATCAATCCACAGTAATTACAGTTTCTCTGTTTTGTCCACTATCGCATTAATTCAGTTATGGCCACCTCTCATTTTTTTTTAACCCAGATGGAACAAAGACACCAACTGTACAGTATTGCAGTGCAGCGCGCCATTGTGCCTATTTTATAAGGAAAGCCCTGTCATTTAGTCCTGCAGTAAATACAGTAATCTAGTTGACATGTGGAAACTTGGAATAATTCCTGTCCACAAGGGGGAGCCTCATCAACGCACACACTGGCTGGACTGTACCTAATGGCCGGTAGGTAACACGATACTGACAGGACGGTGGCTGAAAGAGGAAGGAATCGGTGAGACATCAGAGATGAGGACTCAAAGGTTTGGATGATAACAGGCCTCGTGCACCTTAGTGTCTTCAGAGTGTGCGGTTTCTTCACCCATGTTGCTCTTTGATGCTTGGTCTTGACACCTGGGGCAGTTGGGCAACTGCCAGAATGTACTGGGGGGAGTAAATCCTCCCTCCCCAGACACACGGCTGCCTAACCAGTTCCAAGTGCCATTTACGTACCGATGTTATCCACTCAAACTATTCTCCTTCTCCTGTTGTTCATCTGACACTCGAGGCAGATTTGAATAAACCTGAAGATGTTAACATGTTCAGCTCCACTCAGCTGTGTGACGCAAAGGCTTTCAGACAACTATCACCGTGTTGTCCATACATACTTCTTCTCTGTTTGGCCTTTTATCACAGAAATGATCTTTTCAGACTCATTGGCTCGAACCAAACTCAGACAAAGTATCTTTTCCGGATCGCGTTGTGAGAGAGAGTTCATTTTCCCCTCATCCCACTGAAAAACTGCAGGGCGCTGCAATAAAAGTGTCAACTTCCACAACTTATGGAAATTCTTTCCCTGCTCTCTGACCCCGTTTTGCCTATGGAAGATGCTGGCAGCTGACAGATTGTATTTGTTTACTGCAATCAATCTTGCACGTGCATTTTTCTGTGCCTGTGTAGATAAACCTACTGTAGATTTATTTAATTAATCTAAGAACAGCCTGTGGTTCAGTGATGATGGACACTCTTTCTGCATTTAAATACAGTTGTAGTTCTCTTGTTCTTGCCCTTGTATTCTAGAATGGCCCATCACAGCAGAGAAATCGCGTGATGTCACGCCCGAGTTGGAGTAGAATAGAAAACACTTTTGTCTTTCGTTTCCATATTTCAGTCGTGACATGGGGGGGGGGGGGGCAGAGCTCTGGAATCATTGTTATGAGAGTCACAGGATGTCCTGAGGAAGAAGTCAGCGCAGAGCTGTACGCCAGCATTCAGGGCCAGGGAGGTGCACGGTCGGGAGGCTTGCACCACTGTCCTCAAGAGTCTCCCTGGAACGTGGGGTTGCCTCTCTAACCCAAGATGCCATGAGCTTTCTGTGCTTCGCCATAGGTTGGGAATTTACAGTTACCCAACCACCGCTGGCATGGATCGAATTTGCTCTCATGAAGAGAAAATGGAAGCACAAAAGCTAGAATGCAGTCTGGAAACCGGGACTTTTTAGAGCTTTTTTTAATTTATTTTTTTCAATTCAAGTTGTTGGAAGTTTTCTGATCCCAGTTACTAGTCAATGATGTCAGGTGACAGAGAGAAGCGGTAAGTGTCACGGTTATCTGTCGTGTTGCACGCCACAGAACTCAAGCTGTGTGAGTGTTTCCTGTTGCAGACATACAGGAAGTACTCCGCTTAGTCGGATTTCACTGCCTGTGTTTTTGGTTCCTCTGATTGCTTTCTGCAGATGTCTTCTTGCTGAGTAAACCGTTTCCTGAGCACAGGTTCTCAGAGAATCGGCGGTCGTCTTGCTGTTAGTAGATCTCAAAGTCAATGTGTACGATTGATGACCTCTTCTGTGCTGATCAACATGGAAGATGGCCTATGGGATTACAACACGTTGGAACAAAAGAGGGAACATTTAGGATGGTTTCTGAATATTCCTTGAATATCGTCCTTGGAGACCTTTCTGATTTGGTAGGAAGACATTGACTGTACATGTCATTGCCTTAGACTACTTCCACTCTAACAGTCGGGCTTTTGAAGGTGTTTTTGTAGCCTGTCTCTTTAAAACAGCACGGAGGGGTTTGCTTTTCGCCTGTCTTGGAGGAGAATGTTGACGCTTGCTTTAAACAAGTTTAGTCCTTGTAGAGGGGACAAACCACTCCCCAAAATAACCCAGTAAACTGTGGTTTCTATTACTTATGATTGCAGAAACAAACGAGACAAATAAAAACCAATGCTTTTGGGCCTAATTACATTCATTCAATCTACACGTAAAACATAGTATGGTTTTAAAATGGGCCTAGATGTGTTAATACTTCTTGTTGAATGTTTGAGTTCACATAAGCTGGTTTGTAATTCAGTGTTATTCTGCCTGAAGTTCTTGGTTTTTTTAATCACTCTCCACAGGCGTTAACTTCAAGGAAGCGAACCCAGAGAACAGAAAAGCTGTATTTGGCGAGATACACGCATCCATTGACACTTTGGCATTCACTTTCGGCAATGTGTGAGTACAATGCTTGTATAGCTTTTCAACACCACTATAATTTTATTACTTTATTGTGTAACAGCTAAGAAAAGCGCCTCTGACTTCTTCTTCTTCTTCTTTCTGCTCGATGCATGTCTGCGTTTTGAACTGTGGATCTGCTTTTTGATTTTTTTAATCGGAGTTTACTTGACCTTTAGCACTGAGTAGATTACGATTTTGACCATGTATGTTCTTTTGACATACTTCTACACGTCTCCCCCTCAGAGTTTCTGACTTCCTTATGGGAGATGTGGACAGCAGCTCAGGGTTGGGGATCCCCCAGACCAGGAGAAGCAGGGTGAGACACCATCTTTATTTTTCAAGCTTTGGGGCCAGCTACTTTTCTTTTTTTTTTTTTTTTTTTCTTTCTTTCTTTCAAAGCTTTGTTTTCAAGCATTTCAAAAGGGTGCACTTAAGGCAGCAATTTTACCACGCCTCCATTTAAAAGAACAAAAAGCAACCAAAAAAAGCCTCAAAGATTTGCTGTCTGCAGTGTTTCTGGGGTGTTGAAAACCCAGCTCCTTTTGATGTCTAACTTTGATTGTGTGTCTACTATTCCATCCTTATGATCTGAAATGTCTTTTTCAGTCTTTTGACAATCTCTCTGTGGATCCTGAGGGATATGTCTCGGAGAAAAGTGACCTTGTGGGTAAGTGTTATTCACAATAATTTTACCTCTGAGCAATGTGGGTGTAAAATAAATGAATCCTAAAAATGTAACGGCTATTAATTGGCTGCTTTTACAAACCATTTAATGGTTGCTTTGTAGCCCAGGGCTCTCCGGAGCGTCTGCTTGTGAGTTAGCGGAGTGATTTAGGCTTTGGACTCTTGAATGCCTGAGGTAGACCCGCCTTAAACCTCTGCTTCCACCCCTGTTATTTCTGCTGCTTTTTTCATACTAGCTGCTCGTTTTCCCCTCTCTGTCCACATATCTGACATTCCTTGCCTGTTTTAGGAGTAGTTCCGTGTGGGATGGGAAACACATGGGGTTTGTGTTAAATCAGATGGTGTGTCGCTGGGAGTGCTGCATCACAGTATAACCAGTAAAAAGAAATGATACTGTTGTAATATCATTTTTTAAAGATGCCCGGCACTTTCATATTCTCTGTCAACTTTAACCTATATGGGTTTTCTTTTTCTTCATTTATTACCACACACGTCTGTTGGGATAGTAGAACAGAGACACATTAGATTCACTTTGCTTTGACTCTCCAGGCCCAGAGGTGCCGTTATCGCGGGAGGAAGAGGTCAACTCGACCCTGATGAAGAATGACAGCGGAGTGGAGTCTGCTCTACTCTATGCCAAAGCTTGGTCCAAGTACATCAAAGACCTTCTGGCCTGGATGGAGAAACGGCTGGCTATGGGTGAGACGTTTGACAGTGCACTGGGTTGCATGCAGAGGGTTACTGCATTAGGACATCAGACTAGATGTTCTGGGAAACGATGTGATGACTGATCACGTCTGAACTGGAATTTTGTGGCTGAAAATTCCCACCATCTTGTGCAGTTGAAACAAGACAAAGTGGGTAATCTGTGCATTGTATTTGACCCAGGGCTGAAGCAACATTTTGCGACTAGACCCCTGAGTCATTATAAGCCTTTTGACTGATAATTGAGGTTAGTTTGTGGGCAGTTTGCAGCCATTTAGTCATGGCAACATGGTCTTCAACAAGGCAGCTCGGTTCAGTCAGTCATGAATAAGGGCTTCCTTCCTTTATACGCAAAGACAAACTTCTTCAAAATGCAGAAATGTTTTGAGTAGAAACCATGTGCCCGTTTGCCTCGCTGTTGCTCCATAGTGACCTCTACCTATTACTCTTCATTTTGCTCAGTGTAGATATATGTAATATACTGTAATGCATTATGTAATAACCGGAATGAGTTCTAGTATCACCTGAAGGTCATGAGTGTCTGTGTTCCTTTGGTGCAATTAGATTAAATACACTACGCATGGTTTTAGCCCAAAAAAATAGTCAGCCATTAGTTGACAGTGATTATATACACAGTATCCTTATGTACAACTATTTTTCTTTCAGACGTTGAGTATGCCAGAAACTATGCCAAAATGGCAGAGTCTGCAAAGGCCCTGAGCAGTCAACAGGTAAAAGAAGAGCTTTTTTGCTTAAATATTTATCATTTGTTGTTATTTCATGTCTTTATTAAAAAAAAAGAATTTCCTTCAAATGGCTTTTCAGCTGTTAATTTCTTTCTTTCATTTGTCCAAGGACTACATGCCGTTCAGTGACATCTACGTTTCCACATTCAAGAACGACATTGAATGCAAACAGCTCCTTATTCAAACTGCAGTGGCTCTTCAGACCAATAAATTCGTGCAGGTAAGAATGTTGAGAACAAATGGGAGTACTTGAATCTGTTGCCTTATCTGACTTGAGACCAGTTTGGTGTACTGCAAAGCTCCCGTCGTTTCACAGGCAATGACTCCCTTATGGAGCAGATGCATTTTCTTTTCTTTGATAGTGACGCATATAAAGAGTGCACAAAATAAAAGATTATAAAGGCCTATGGTGAAATTCACTCCGACGGGGGGAAAAGACACCATGACTGTGCCTATGGTGCACAATGTAGCACTACAGAGCACAGTGTTGAACACGATAAAGCCACATTCAATTCAGTAATTTGTTCATTTTGTGTCTTTTTTCTTATCGGACTATTCGCAGGCCTTTTTGGGTGTGGTCATTTCTAAGTTTAAGTTAGAAAGCCTTCCTGTCAACTGTAGTCAGGACTAATATTCTGTAAAAGTATCTGCTGATCAGGCATCTCTGATAGAGTTAACGTTCTTTTGTCTTATCGTTAATGTCAAGCTTTTGAGAATAAAACTTTTCAGCAAGAGGTCTTTTGAAAGTGTATTTGTTTTGTTTTTTTCTCAGCCTCTTCTGGTCCGTAAGAATGAACTGGACAAGTTGAGGAAAGACCTCAAGGAGCAGTGGCAGAGGGAGCAAAAGAAAATGGTATGTAACGAGTCCCGGTTTAGATACACAATACTAGGTACATGCTATTAGCTCGATAGCAATGCTACCCGGCTCCCTTTCAGGCAGCATTCCATGGTAAATGTTAGTTGTCAGCCAGTCAGGAGATTAGATACATAAATGTCAGTATAGTTTAGTTCATGGCATACAGTTCTGCAGGAGCACAACATGGATTTTAAACTTGCATCATCAGTGATATGTAAGAATGTGCTTTATGGATGGCAATAAGATATAAAGTTGTTTTCTTACTCTAGGCAGTGTTTGCTTCATGGATTGGTAGTTTCACTATTTCTCAGTGCTGTTTACAAATCGTACTGCGTCACGTCACATGCAAGGTTAATCAACCACTTGGGTGCATCTAGATGAATTTTCTGATAGCTGTTGCATTTTAATCACCTGGGCGTTTGATCTGTGTGGTGCTGGCAGCAAGAGGCAGATGCAACCTTGCATAAGGCACAAGCGCTGAAGGCCCAGAGGAGAGAGGAGTACCAGAAAGCCCACTCATCTACCAACCGCTCCCAGGAGGAACAGTCTAATGCTGCTAACAAACAGCTGGAGAAGAAGAGGAGGCTGGAGGAAGAGGCTCTGCAGAAGGTAGGCAGGGCAGAAAATAATCTGTATGATAAATAGCATCTTATAATGATTCCTAAACATTTTTCAGCCTACTCGGAGCACCTGATAGGTGGGGTTTACCACACCAGGACAACGGTGTCGAAATCTGCCTTTGCAGCAGTGCATTGCAGTTGAATTCCTGCACGCTGTACTCGGCAATTCATCTGTACTTTAGCATTTCATCCACGTCCTCACACTGTCCTCTGTATCCATTGTTGTGGTCAGGCAGAGGAGGCCCAGGACCAGTACCAGAGCTGTATGGCTGACGCAGGCGTCAGGAGGATGGATCTGGCCAACGCCAAGAGCACCATCCTCACACAGATCAGAGAGATGGTTTTCCAGTGTGACCTCACACTCAAAGCGGTCAGTGGACAGTACATAATATTAGCAGTCCGCTAACAAACCAGTGAACTGTGATAGGATACTGGATTGTCCAATAACATTTAATTTTTTTTCATAGAAATATTTTAACAATAAATATGTTTTTGAAGTTTTCATATGATTTTAAATGGTTCATTAACATGATTTAAAGCAGTGCTATATTTAAAACTAGTCAGTTAAAAGAAACACAAATGGCTGACTTTAGGTAATTTTTTTCCATGAGGAATATGAATATGTGTCATATTTATTTGATCATATTTATTTTTGGGCTACAAAAATATATTTTTCATTACAGACATTTTTATGATTGTATAGAATTTGCTTGGATGAGCCAATTTGAAGTCATTTTTACGACCCCACACCTGCAGAGAGGACGGGGGAGACCGAAGACGGGCAAACGCAGCCAAACCTCTCTGCTGTTGATGGCACATAACACATACATAGCCTCACAAAACTACACCAATACTACATAATGACATAACAAGACATTTGACATTCGCTGATCCTCAAGTTCAGTACATATTGTTAAGATGGGAGTGGCCAATCAAATTGTCTCTACAGAACTGAGTGTTGAAAACTGATTTTTTTTAAAGTAACCTGTTCTGAAAGTTGGCACTGAGTATTCAGGTTCTCAGTGTGATTATTTTTTGGCTTTTTATGATGTTAAATAATCTTTTTTTTTATTGAGTTGGAACAATAGAAACTACAGTACGTGGAAGAATGTTTGACTGCCTGTGTTTCTGTCCTTTTATCTATTTGCAATCACTCGTGCTCTCGTTTGCTTGTTCTTTCAGTCAGTCAGTGAGTCATTCGCTCGCTGACTCACTCATTCAACTTTATTAAATGTCTTTCTGTAGGTGACAGTGAACTGGTTTCAGATGCAGCAGGCGCAGACTGTGTCACTTCCTGCCCACTACCAGGCCCTGAGTGAGAGTGCCAAGTTGTACGAACCGGGTGAATGCTACGCCGAGTTTGTCCGGAACCTTCCCAAACATCTGCCTAAAGAGCGTGTGCACTCAAACTCCATCTCCTCTGACAATACCAGGTACCAAGGACTGTGGACGCACGCTAAGATTCTTGAACGTTAGCTGTAAGCTTTCAGGGATTAGTTTATGATGTCTGCTTGCCGCACTCTTTTTATGAAGCTATACTGTAGATTAAACACCGTCATCACAGGGTGGATTGTTGCACACGTGGCCATAATATCAGTCTGTTTAAAAAAAAATAAAAAAAAATAAAAAAAAAGCCCAGCTGAGGTTATAGTTTGAAGTCGTTTTGGATTAAACTTCAGCTTTCAGTTGTTGCTTCCACTCATTTTGAAGTTGTTAGAAGGCTAGTTCTTCTTTCAGCAAAGGTAACAGTGAGTCAGAGTGGGAGGAAGCGAGAGAGAGAATCGAGGAGAGACAGACTGCGCGTTGAATTTGTTGCCCTTCCTCAGGAAATATCTGTTGTGCAGGCAGAATGCAGCAGGGGAGATTGTGAGCGTGAGAGTTCGGCTTTGGTTTCGAGCTGCCCCATTGTCAAAGCAGTGTCAGAATCAGCTTCCTACCAATACACACTCGCTATCACTAAGAAAATAAGCAATGGTGCATAACCTCACTTTCTAAGTTAACGGTAAGATTAATGATGTTGTTGCTCTGTTGCGTGCAGTAAAGCATATCTCGCACACGTTGACACGGATTGAAAAATGCCTTGGTAGCTTAGAATGTAAATGTAGGCTTGAGACAACGTTGTGCTTGCATTATTGTGAAGCCACAGACGTGCGTCGTGGTCTGCTAGCTGAGCTAAGTTTCAGTTTCTGCTCCCAATCCTCTCGTTCAGTCTTAGTTGATGCCCACAGCACATGCATTTCTGACAATCCTTTTGAAGTCGCTCATAAAAATTCAAACAGGGCATTTGTGACTTAATGACTTTTATTAGCATCTGTTGGCAACTATGGGATTACATTATAAAAACCTTCAGTGGTCTCAATGAAATGAATTACCTAGGCAATACAGCAGAGATCCTACATGTCTGTCTGCGTGTGTTGTGAAGAGGTAACATAAAGTACTGCCAATAACGCAGCTGTCGCATACAAATTTGGCTCAGCAGATTGAAATGTGCAATTCTTGTTCCAAGTAGTTAAAAATACTTTGCGTGTTGGCAAAGCAGATTACGTGCCAGAAAATGAAAGCCCGTGCCTGCTGGAAGTAATGGTCGAGTCACTGGTGTTGATGAACAGCCCTGTCAAATCCCCACAGATGCACTGTGCAATATAGAAATACTGACATTTGGGACAACAGAAGTCTGTCTTACTGGTAACCTTAAAGGCTGACTTTATTTCCCCAGGTTTGTGTTCAACAAAAGGTCAGTGGGCAGCACTCACTCGTCCCACGGCAACCTGTCGCAGGCATCCATCACCTCCTGTGATGTGCTGAGCGGCGACGAGGTGGACAGTCCCCCACACCGGCCTGCAAAGATCAGCGAGAGGAGGTCCAACAGCAGCACAGACATACAAGGTGCTCACTCAGTTATTATGGGTACAAATGGGATCTCGAGGGATGATCACAAGCCAAGAAAGGATGGCTTTCATTTACAAGTACGATGAATACCTGCAGACTTTGGAGTTGATCCCATTTGATACCTGCTTATGCATAACGACTGGTAATGCAACGTTTGGGCACATTGTGACATTTTAAGTGCAACGTCTGTCAGTCATAGATAAACAATAGACATAACTGATCATTTTTACTTGTTTTCCAACATGGATATAAAGTATTTTAGAAACGGGTTGATCCCCAAACCCAAAATGATTGTTGTGTGAGGTTGGACAACTGAAGCTGGCAGGCCGTCTGTGGGTCAGGACAGCCTGCAAACCTGCCTGTTTCTCTACATGAGCCTTTCAAGGGACTTGCCCTGTGCTCTGAGTCATGGAAATGTTCTGTGGGTTGAACTCAAAACAGTTTTGAGTTGTGTCGTGCTTACTCGTCACAAGTCTGGAATATGTGCATGACCACTTGTCTCTGAAAATAACTGAAACTGACGCTAAGAATATCATTAAACGGGAAGCTGCCATTTAGCTGTATGTCTTTGTTGTTATTCTGCGTGTGTGTGACTGGTGGTCTGTACGCTTTCTAGCAGCGCTGAGAAGCCAGGCCTCGCTGAGAACCTGGGCCTCCAGTAGTCAGGGGAGCCAGGGCGGGATGTGCAGTGACTCGGAGAGTGCGGGAGGCAGCAGCGAGTCGAGGTCCATGGACTCCCCCACCGCCAGTCCAGGTAAGAGGAATTTGCATTACATTTTTTTTTTTATTTATAAAAGGTATTTGCACGTGGAAATGATGGAAGAATATGTGAGAATGGTGACGGAAACAATTGTGCAGGTAAGATCAAGACAGCATATTGGGGAAAACATGGTAATCACAGTAAAGATGGTGAGAAGATTAAAAACAGAAATGAGAAAATAGCTTCATGACAAATCACAACAATGCTAAAAGAGAATGAAGGCACTTGCATTTCTATTTATTGAAATATTAGTTTAACTTCCTCATCGTACAGATCCACACACTACTCATCTCTCGGTGCGGTTCCCTCTACAGCTGAAAGTATTTGCCACACAGTGGAAAGCTATGAAATATTCAACACTAAATGTAGACCTGTAGAACACTATTGCTTACCTGTTCTCTGGTTTGCGCTGGGATGTTGTCGTGTGCGAGTCTATGCTAAAGCTGTACATCTGCAATTAGTCAGTGAACATTGTTATGTAGATATCCACGACTTTCCTATACATGCGCAGGTGACTTCAAACGTCGGCTGCCCAGGACCCCCTCCACTGGGACCATGTCTTCTGCTGACGACCTGGATGAGAGAGAGCCACCATCTCCCTCAGACAATGGTACAGTGTGTGTGTGTTGTTTTTATGACTGTGTTTTATGTGCCCCCTTTCTCCTCGTGAGGCGTGAGGATGCTAATGTGTAATGTGTCAGCGTGTCCATTCCTGTGACTGGGGAGTTGAGGACGGGAGGAGGAGACGGCGAGAGACTACTGCTCACCTCATATAGTGCTTTCAAATGTTTCTGATGGGGGTCATGTTAGTTTTGGCGTACACTTCCGGTATCTTTTTGCCGAGCGGTCCCTGTCAGTGAATATGTTTATTTTCTCACTGTGAATTGAAGCAGCGGACCGTCTCTTCTATTTGACCTAATTTGAAAAAAACAATCTCGACTGTCTGTTGAAATTCTGCTATAAAAACATTCAGCTTACTTTATATGCCAAGAGGGAATCTGTTATTTCATCATGCGATTAAGTGCCCATGACCACTGTTTGTTTTATCCTAATTATCACATCTTAATTTAATCTTTTCTGTGACTTTCTTCACACTTCATCATTTTCTTAATTGGGCTATGAATTCACGTGTTAACAACCAGGGAAGGAAAACGACTCCACTACCATTTATGCAGCGATGTTACATCAACAAAGACCCGACGCTTTTCTAATTTCACTTGCAGACGTTCTGTCTTTGCTGCCTTGAACTAACATCAGTCGCCCTGCTTTATAAGAACTCAGCACGGAGTCACCTGTGTAGTGCGTTCTCTCACCAGCAGCTCTGATTTTCAGGCTTGGCAGAGATGGTGACAGAAACGGCCAGTTCGCCTGGTCCCTTCCGAAATGCCCAGATGTCCAAAGCCGCTCAAACCCATAAGCTGAGAAAACTGCGAGCACCGTCTAAGTGCAGAGAGTGTGATAGTCTGGTGGTTTTCCATGGAGCAGAGTGTGAGGAGGTACAGTACATGTGTTCTTTCATTTGCTGTAGAAGTGATAATGGTGTTTTATATGCAATATAGGTTAGCAGGGCATGAAACGTTTTCAGTCACAGTTGTTTTATGATGCATTAGAAATGGTAAATGTAGCGTACATAGTCACTATGTGTCGCTATTTGGCCTGAGGATGAAAAATGACAGAAACGAAATCAGTCTTTTCACTTGTAAGAAAATGTTTAATCTAACTATTGATCATTTGGCCACTTCATATTTCTATATCTAACTGCCTAAGTCTCATTTTCTTTGCCAGTGCTCCCTGGCCTGCCATAAGAAGTGTCTAGAGACACTTGCCATCCAGTGTGGCCATAAAAAGCTGCAAGGCAGACTACACCTGTTTGGTATCGACTTTATCCAAGCAGCAAAGAACAGTTCAGATGGTATCCCTTTTATCATCAAGAAGTGCACGTCTGAGATTGAGAGTCGAGCCCTCAACATCAAGGTAAACACTCGAGTTGTGCTTTTTCAACCCATACACGTTGATTATTATTTTGCCATAATCATCGTAGTTTGGGTTAGTGTCAGTTATAGTAAAAATGTACAACTGTTTTTCCCTCACAGGGGATCTATCGTGTGAATGGAGCCAAATCACGTGTCGAGAAGCTCTGCCAAGCGTTTGAAAATGGGAAGGACTTGGTCGAGCTGTCTGACCTCTCACCTCACGACATCAGCAATGTCCTCAAACTCTATCTGAGACAGGTGGGTCTTACATTCTTGCTGAACAACCTGGGACCTAGTTGGTGAGAGCAAACGTATTTCTTTGTACTGATTTTAAACAACCCTTTTTTTTCAGCATACATGCACTAGTAGACAACATTTTCCACTGCTAAGAACACAAAAGGCATCACCTACTGTTTCCTTTCTGCGTACAGTTACCAGAGCCATTGATCCTGTATCGATACTACAACGACATTATCGGCTTGGCCAAAGAGTGCCAGAGGGTGATTGTGGAGGAGGCTGATAAACCTCCTGGCACCCAGACAGGAGAGAAAGGCAAGTCGAGTGTCCAGCTCAGCAGAGTCATTGTCAAGATCAGAGACCTTCTCCGCCAGCTGCCTCCAGCCAACTACAGGACTCTGCGCTACCTTATAGCACACCTAAATAGGTAAGGGCTGTAAATAAACCCCCAGAGCAAGTCCATTGTCAGGATTGCGGTCTGTTGCTCTCGGCGCAAAACTACAAAACGTCCTCATGAGACACAAAGGGAAACAGAGACTTCCCTATAGCACAGAGGAAGTAGCACATAGTACATAAAACTCTATTAATAGTCTGGTTTAGTTGGTTTTAAAATCTGACATCAGCATCAATACTTTTAAAATGAATATTCTGTTCTAATGTCTTTCTTATATTTTAATTTGATGATTTTCTAACCTAGAATTTAAAAGTATTTGGTGTTTGTAATTGTATTTGCAGGAGTAACTGCAGTGAGTTTTAGATCATGACGTGACAGAAAGGTGCTTTGGATTGTTAGCAGCTTCTGGAGGCAGGTTGTAATTTTTTAGACTGTTATCGCTGAAGCTTGTTCAGTGAAACCTTTTACTGGGAAACACTGACTGACCAATTTTAAAATGTTATAACGGTCTGCAGAATGTCAGTCTATCGCTGATTCTGAGTCGGTGTACTTTTCCTTACAATCCAAAATACTTGCATTACCGGAACGGTCTTTTTTTTTTTTTTTTAAATTAAACTCATCATGGCTTTTCTTCCACAGAGTAACTGAGCAGGCAGAGGAGAACAAGATGACTGCGAGTAACCTGGGCATTATCTTTGGTCCCACACTGGTCAAGCCACGACAGACCGATGCCGAGGTGTCCCTGTCCTCCCTGGTAGACTATCCCTACCAGGCCCTGATGGTGGAGCTGCTGGTGCGACACGTCCAAACGGTCTTTGACATATCACTTCTGTCTGGCTCTGACATCACCACAACTGGCCTGGCGTCCCCCAAACTCACCCCGCAAGAGAAGGTGCAGCGGCTCAGCAGACTTTCCGCCTCCCTGATGGACATCAAAGAGGTGAGGAGGGATTTAAGGGTGTGACCAAAGGAGAACGAGACCCAATCAGTTCTTGTCTTAGGTCACCATTTAATCCTCAGTTTGTAAAGGGGAACTCCACTACTGTAAAGGGGAAGTAAGCCTTTTGTATAAAGCCTTTTGTGCCATTTCTGCGTGAAGTCTGATGAATTGCCTCAAGTGATGTCACTTGGAGTCAGCAGGGGTTGGGGCTGAAGACTTACTTAGACTAAGTTTGAAGGAGATAGAGGAATGTAGATATTGAGTCTATCGTCTGTTCCACTCTGGAAGGTGGCGGTAATGCACCAACTGGATGTCAACCGCTGTAAAACTAGACAAAGAAGAAGACTAAGTTTGAAGATGAAAAGACATCTGGGGCTGAGGTTCTCAGACCTCTGTAATTCACTCCTCATCTCTGCTCCAGATTAGAGGGCTAAGGCATTATACACCAAAAGCTCTAACCAAACTGTTGGTGGTCGAGATGCATTATGGGTAATATAGGCACCAGGTTTTGACAAGGAAGAAGAATGTGCAGAAATAAAAAGACAATATTTCACTGGTTCGCCTGCATCAAATTTGGTGAACAGTCCATCGTGAGTTAGAGAATGTCAAAGGATTGCAATGCTTAATCGGTGGAGTACTTAATTATGTAAACATGTTCTGTAATAATCTACTATTATACTATTAAATCAAAGTTAACTTGACTAACTTGATTGTAATTTAAAAAATGTATTATGTCCCCCCAGAGTGCCAAAGTGTACAAAAGATACTCTTCAGTAATCCCATCCTCACACATCCTGAATGAGGTTCAGGAGGTCCAGCCAGGAACAGACAAAACGGAGGTCTCAGCCCTGGACAGACTCAATGGGATCCAGACGTCTAGTGGAGGAGAAGTCCAGAGGTCAACCTTAGTGTTTGGCCGTCCTAGCACCACCATTCTCTCCAGCACCACAGTCGCACCAAAGGTCCAACTACGCACCCAGCGCACCAGACATGTGTCTCGTCCGATCAGCATGCCGCTGGAACGTCTTCCCGCCCCCGCCCAGGTCAGCGAGAGGAATAACCGTAACACTGCTGCTAACATTGATACAAGCTCTGCTGACCGGGACCCCATCTCTGAAACTATACAGGAGATACCAGAGCCAGAAAAGGCTCGCCAAAGTGGCTCATCAAGGGTTAGCACCTACTACATCACTCCTTTCATTGACACACAGACAATGCAGAGGAGAACGTGGGACAGGAAGTACAAGCACTATGACGTTACACCCAGGACTGCTATGATCATGGCCAACCTGCCATCTGCCAGCTCTGGAGTGCAACCTGTAAAGGCAACCATGCCTGTCACTGTTAGCCCAGCAGTAACCACTACCTCTGTGGTCCCTACCACAAGTAGTGTGAGCACTATATTCTCCAACAACCCCTACGCACTGTCGGTTAAGCCTGTCTGGACTTCTAAAAGGGAAAATGACAAAGTTACTTCAGCCAGTGAGTCTAGCGGCTCACCAAACTTTCCGCTAACGCTCAGGGCACCGAGAACTCTGCAGCCTCCTCCTGGAACTTTCTACAAGCCTCCTGTTTCCATCAACAGCAAAGATAGGATGCTTCCAAACCGGACTACAACTGCTACCACCACCACCACCACCACCCCATCGTTCGCCCCCGCCAGCCCCGCTGAGGTAGTCACGCCATCCCCTGCCCTCGCAAGCCCCCCACAGACACGGCTCCAGACACAGGACTCCACTGACAGCGCCATTGACCTCGGGGTCTCGACCTCTGCTACCCTTTCGCCCCCCCAGTCCCCACCCCCAAGCAGCCCTGACGACCTCAGCCCCAGTGAGACTAAACCCGTCTACCAAAGACTGCGCCCTCGACGGCTGCAGGAGCTTGAACACAGAGAGGCCCATTTTGTTTGACGCCAGAAAAACAAAAACATATTGTATCTGTAAATATGAATGTATCTGTGCCATAGCGTATACTGGGGATTTGTTATACAAGCGGAGAGTGGGAGAAAATGTAGTCCTGTGAAAGTAAACCATGAAAGTGTTATAAGTACTAATATATTGTATTTTACACGTTTAAGTGAAAATGTCAACAGTGGTTGGTCTCCCAAGCACTCGAAACAAGTAAATGCTACAAGTTTGATGCCAAGATTGAATGATTAGCGTCATGTTTTTTAATAACAAATGCATGAATTGTCTATTTTTATGTCAAAGAAAACTTGCCAACCATAAATTGAAATCTGTCTGTAAAGAATTGTAAACCTATTGTTTTCTGTTTTTAAACTGAACAATTAAGTTCACGTCCAATGTTTGATTTGTTACGAGAATATATTTTATTGTAATCACACAACGCACTTAATGCAGGTAAAAGATTTAAGGTTGCCTTTAATGTTAAAATTTGCTTAATTCTGTATTTTATTCCACAAGGAACAGATGGAAGTATTATAAACTAGTTATTTTTTATTTTAAAGACTTGTAAAACTTGTCCATTGTAGCCTGCGATTGGTACATATTTTCTCAGTATGTAAACCTTATGTATCTGTTTACGTTTTTTATATTCATTCATTCATTCATTCATACATACTGCTTGTTTGTCACAGTAATTTTGTCTCATCACATTATTGTGATTATACAGAAAAAAAATGACGTGCAACAGTTCTCGCTGCAAATTAAAAATGTAGTTACTGTTACATCTGTTCCAGTTGACTTTGTTTTTTAGATATCTGTTCAGTGCCTCGGATAACAAATGTGAAGCCCTGTAGACATAAGTTCACTTAATGTGTGTTCTTTATACTACCCAAGAAATCCAAGTGTCCCTTTTTAAAAAAATCTTTTTTTATTGCAGGTTATTGTGTATTTCAAACATGTATGCAATCAGATTTTTGGCTGTATTTTGCTGTATTTTACAAATTGGAGAAAGAAACAGTGGAATGGCCTCAGATCTAGGGCTTCAACTACATATTATTTTGATTATCTTTTAATTTTTCAATTAAAATATATATTTTTTTGTCTGTAAAATGACAGAAAATAATGAAAAAATCCTAGAGCCCAAGGAGACATACAGATTATTAGTTTTTTTTCTGACTCCCCGCTCCAAAACCCAAAGATAACGAATTTGAAAAGGTTTTTTTTATTAGTTTGCTTGAAAAATTGCTCAGTGGATTATCAAAGTAGTTGCCAATAAATATCAGCCCATCAACTAATTGTTTCAACTCCATTCCAACGTCTGTCTCAGAGAACCAGGGTTATATTTGAAACCTTTTTGTATTTCTGTAGCCCTTTAGACATAAGTTTATATGTATTATTTATACTACCTGTGACATTGCATTGTGTATTTCAACCATGAATCTAGTCAGATTCTTTGCTATAATTTGATGTATTTGACAAATCAGAGAAAGACATTGAAGTTTGGTGACAAAGTATGCACCAAGCTACCTCAGCCACCAGGATGCCCAGAGCTTACCTCAGTTTTCAGGGTAATCTCTGTCTGTTGTACACGCAGTGTTGTTTTAATGTGCCGCTGTCGAGGCTTCACGTTCTCCCAGCCTAATTACACATGTCGCCTGCTCCACCTCGTCGAGCTGCTCAGGGGAGTGAGTCATTTCAGACGTGTGCGACACAAAGGCGACAAAAAACATCCGATCTCTGAGTCTGGTATGCTCCTGTGTAACCAAGTCAAAACTGATTTATTGTGTGGATGTGGAGCTGCAAGACGTCCTTGCGCAGAGTGATTAACTGTGCAGCCAGATCTTGCTCATGGACACTTGAACAAGCATTTATTATTATTGTGATGCAACCTACAACCCCCACCTTCTACCACAGGACAAGACTTTCCCTCCACCAGTATCCTTCCCGTACTCTCCCGCACATATCCTCTTAATTCTGCCTCAAAATGGATGACTGCTGTCTTTTTTCCTGCCTGCCCATGTTGAGCTGGGAGATTAGAGCAATCAGATTAGGAGTGCTACTGACCTGCAGGCAGAGGAGAGAGAGAGTGGGCAGTCGTGCGGACCTCTCCTACCTTGCTCTATGTTTTCCATGACTTCAGCTTGTTTTCTAGATGATTCTCTAGATGTCGTACGACTTTTATATAATTCCGTTAGAGGTAAGCATCAGTTTTGTTCTTCTGTTCTTCAAAATAGGACGTGCGGTGAGAGCTGACAGGTGCGGTTGCTAATTACTGTTTGGGTTCGTCTGATGCCTAGATTGTGACATAACGGTGTAAAAACACATGTCCCAGTTGATGCTTTTCAAATTGTTTTTTTTACAGTTATGGCTTTTTGTGTCAGTTTCTTGAACTCGCAGCAGTTTTTCAACGATGAGATGTTTGTTAAAGAAAAAACACACAGTACTACAGGTTTTCTGTGAATCTTGTGGTCCTGTCGTGTGTAATTGTTTTGAGTTATTTCAGAGATGTCTGACACCCCGATAGCCTTTACTCCCCCGTTTTTAGCCTCACAGGCTTTGTCCTCTTGTTTTTCTAGACAAGTGTTTATGTCCGTGCGTCCTCAGTCTGCGGTAATCTGTTGGATGTGTCACTCTGAACAAATTACTCTTCATGTCCGACATGCTCTGAGGTCACCTGTATATGTGATTGGCATTTGAGGTTGTTGGCTTTTTTTTCTTCTTCAGCATTCAGTTTCAAAATTAATTTGTCTTTTGGATTATGTCTGTAGGATAGAGTAAGCACAATAATAATAATGTACTTTTTAATAATCTTATAACAACTTGTATTTTCCTGTAGAGAAAGTCTGTCCTTTTGCCAACATGCCGCATTAATCCTTAAGGCTGGTAGTGTTTTGCTCAGGAGCAATTCAGCAGGTTGTATGTTTTCCAAGAAGTGGCTTGAAGGGTGGTCTGTCCAAGGTTATCGTCAAGACCACCTTAAACAAAACCGAGTTCATGCTAAGGCCAGGCGCATTCAAGTTTGAGTCACGGTCAGGCAAAAACCTAAGCTGAAGCAAAGTCAGTGAATTTCCAGACCAATAATCAAAGTCTTTCCTGATGGGGAAATAATAGTTTTAATGGGTTTTCCACAGATGAATGTATTGATCTGTAGTAGCAGATATGCAGAAATGGTATTAAAGTTTTTTTGGAGTCTGTGGAAATAGACCAAAACATTATAACCACAACATTGGTCGACCAGGTGGAGTGAAATGTATCTTAACATGTTTTAGGCTCAAAAACCGTGTCTAGATTGTCTTTGTGAGAAGTGAACACGTGCGTGTCATCACTGATGGGAGTCCTGTGTCCGATGACCCCCTTCCAGGGGTAAAGCTGTGCAGCAATGAAGACGGGCTCTCAAATCCGCCTGTTGCTGTGGAAAAACTGGACTCTGCGCAAGAGACAGAAGGTACTGTCATTTATGTGAATGGAGAAAACCTTAGAAAGTATTTGGCATAATGCAGTCCAGTACAATAACGCCACAGACTATAGCTTCCAACACCCGATGGAGGTCTTCCAGTTTATCTTCCTGTATACGACTTCCACTTGTTTTTGTCCAGGTCCGCTTCCTGGTTGAGATCTGCTGGCCGGTGTTGCTGTTCATTGGTCTGGTGTGGCTGAGGAAGGCCAATCCACTGTACCAACAACATGAATGTAAGAAAAACCTTGTTTAGAGATCTCTCTCTTGAAATGATGTGAAAGTGCCTCCTGGAATCGAGAGTATTTTTTTCACGGAGAGAATAACACGTGTCTGTTTCTTCAGGTCATTTCCCCAACAAGGCCCTGCCCTCAGCAGGGATCCTGCCCTGGATCCAGGGCATCTTCTGCAATGCCAACAACCCCTGCTTCAGATATCCGACCAGAGGAGAGTCTCCAGGCGTTGTCTCCAACTATAACAATTCAGTGTAAGCATAATCCTCGCACTCTCAGACCTTGTAGACTCTCACTGTTGCAACCTCGTATTTACTTATTTGCATTTACTTATCTTTAAAAATCATCATACATTTAAACCTTAAAACGAACGTTTCGCTATAGTGCTGATTACGGATGACATGATATGGTTATATAAAAGTAGATAAGGCTGTATAACTTTCTATATGATCTAGAATAGTTCAGCTGATTATAATGAACCAATTCAGTGTGTTATTTGGCTTGTTCTAGATTGGCGCAGTTCTACGTTGATGCCCAGGAGCTTCTGCTCAACGAGAGGCAGGTCCAGCAGCTTGGCCGTCTTTGGCATGATATGTCGTCCTTCTCAAACTTCATGGAGACCTTACGCAGCAACCCATTTGCTTTGGCAGGTAAAGGGAAAATATGAGTAGTGGTCCAGACAGTAGCACTTCCCTTGACAGTAAAAACCTGTTAGTAAAAGCCTTTTTTTTTTTTTTTTTTTGGAACTCTGTAATCAGAAGAGAAAAGACTGTTGACACAAGTCGGCTGTCTTTGTACGTGTGCTGTCTCGTAGCCTTCTGGCCTAGATGTAAAGATGTAACCTTTTTGTCTCGTTGTTGTCTGCACATCCTCTTTCTGTTGGTGTTTCGGGTCTTGTGGCCGCCATGGCACGTCCTCACTTTCTCTTTCGGTTTAAAAACGATCTGTCTCACGCTATTTTGCTAAATTGGTTTGTTTACATGGGCAGAAATCTTTCACCATCATTTGAAATGTCAGATTCTCAAACTGGTGGATGTAAACTTCATAATTTGTTATTATTGTTTGGGTAACCACTTATTTTCTAAAAGCATATGACAGCAACATAAAGATAATCAGGATAGCTGTGTATAAACTCCCTTTTACTCTTATTACATTAGACCTTCTATTTCCTGATGTTATTCATTATTGTGGTCGTTCATATGCACAGGTTTGTTCTTGAAGGGGCACATAAAAATGTTATTCTTAATCCTGTTGGCAGGGATATGTGCACTGGAGTTTCCCTGAAACACTAAATCCCTGCCAATCTGTTGATCATTTCCTCTGTGCAGTCCAGTGCTGGTCGGCTGAAAATCGCCTTTAGTGGTTCTAACCTTTCGCTGTCTCTGCTCTTGGTTTTTCATCCAGGCCGTGGGCTGAAGATAGATGATATTCTGAAGGATGACGAGGTCCTCACGGCTTTCCTTTTGCGAGACGCCGGCCTCTCGGACTCTATAGTCTACCAGCTCGTCAACGCAAAGATCCGACTGGAACAGGTGCAGTTTGGAGGGATGAGTATGAAACGTTGCAGCCTAGACTGATGTAGGCTGGCTGCTTTCAAAGCAATGTTGAAGATATTGAACACATTTTTCTGTGGTTTCAAATTAATATTAACGTAATTAGGCCACTGTAATGATATTCAATGATTCGTTGAGACATATCCCACAATGAACCCAGCATTTCACCATGTCCTGTTGTTTTCATATTCTCCAGTTTGCCTTTGGTATCCCAGACCTGCAGCTGAAAGACATTGCCTGCAGCCAGGCCCTGCTGGAGCGCTTCATCATCTTCCCTAGTCGCATGGGGCTCCACGGGGTCCGCAACGCCATGTGTGCCCTCAGCCAGCAAAGGCTGCAGAAGATCGAGGACGTCCTCTACGCTAATCTGGACTTCTTCAAAATCTTCAAACTGGTAAGTTGTTTGAAAGTGCTTTGAACAGATATTTTGAATGTCAGTATGTCACTGTTTTAATGTCATTAATAAATAAGCAGCGGTACGTCATTCATTCATATTATCACTGTCAGTGTTTCTAAAACTTTCCTATATTATCCTGTATGTCTGATGACCTTTATCACTTCCTGTGGATGCTGTTCCTTGCATCCATCCTTAAGCCATAAGACACATCAGGCTTTATATACACAGACTGTCCTCTTGTGTTTAGTCTGTTCACCAGGCTTCATTCACCTTGTCACCAGGCAAATTTACTGTGAACTATTTGCAGAGAGAATGCAGACAGATGGTTAAATAGTTTTCTTCAGCGCAGTCAGCCTGTTTATTCTGTTGGCATGACCCAACTAGTTTAACATTTTGGATTGATGTAAGCTGTGCTAGCTTGTGACTGCGAATGTGTCGGTGCTGCTTTGTGCTTTTGCTGTGATTTGTGGCATGATGTCAGAGGGCTCATTGTTCTTTGCAGAGCTGGTGGTGATGCCAGGAAAGCACATGACGCCTAGTGACGGATTGTAGCTTGCAGGTGACCCGGGACCTGTTCCCCCAGTCACTGGCTGTATTTGGGGCTTCAGAATAAACCATATAGTATTTATGGCAAGCAAGAAACATGGAGGAGGCAGAACAACAGAGTTTTTCCTTTTTTCGTTTTCTCTCTCTCTCTCCAAATGGCACCACAAGTCCTTTTAATGAAAGGAAGAACAAAGGTATTTGCTATTCCTCTGAATGTCTTTGCGAAATATATCGCCTTTCAGAAGATGTATCTCAGCATATTTTACATTGAAAGCATATACTGTACATCAGCAAGACTGTACTATATTTAAAGACCCTCCAGTTTCCTCTCCATGTGAATTCGAGTCAGGTGACTGGCTCAGGATGATCCCTGTTGGCCTGTTTCTCTAATGGGCTTAGCTCTACCCCGCCTACAGCCCATGAGGTATTCTGTAAGACGTGATGCTGCGTCTCGTATAAATACATTACCAGCATGTGCCAGTCTCAAAGAGTTCAGTCAACATTGCAGCCGGCAAACCTGGTTACCTGGTTTCTAGAGAAGCTCACTGTAGGACTGAAGCGGTAAGGATCACGCCAGGGTTGCAGTGTCTGGCATGGCCTCATTCTTGATGACATAACAAAGATTAGGAATCTGAATATTATATATAATCAAATATCATTGAAGGGTACATCGACTTCATCAACCAAAACCATCCAACCATATTGATCATTTCATTAGTTTGACTATGACATTGCTTAATTCATTTTATTTTGTACTTCTTTATTTCTCATCTCTTTTTGGTAACATTTGACCACATTTTGTAATATTGTAAGAAAGCAAAAACTCCACGTTGTAAGCAGCTGGAAGTGAACTTTGTGCAAGAAAGTATTATTGCACTTGAACAGGACTTCCCCAAAACGACACTCTACTTCAACAACTGATATAAGAAAGGTTTGTTTGAACTCAAACTTAAAGCGCCTAAAAATGCAAAAGTATTTCTCTGTAACATCAGATCCATGACTAACTAAGCAACAGTTAAGTAAGAAAAACAACATCTTTAATTCTGATTTGTTTAGAGTTTAACACCCAAAAACTGCTTCGTCAGGACGGACGAAGCCCATTAGCCGTTGTGAGTTTAAAGCCCATCACCTCTGTCTTGTATCAACATTCCTCCCCTCATTTCGACTCCCTTTTCCCATCCACCTCTCAGCTGCCTCCCTTCCTTATTTCCCTCGCTTTCTCTCTCTCCCACCGCGCCGCCTCCATCCTTCTTTGGATCATTGAATTGCAAACGCAAGGAATGCGAGAGGAAGGATATCACATGTGTGTGTGTTTGCCTTTACATTCGGGGTTTCCTCGGCCCTCGGCCCTGACCAGGCTTTTTCTAACACCTACTGCTAATGCTTTCTCCAGAAGTCATTGATGGAGGTTTAGGTTTTGTCATGTTAGTGAGTTTCCATATTGAACAATTGTTGGATTTGAGGGGGATGTGGCGATACCCTAGAAGGTTGCTGGTTGCACTTCCTGTAAAGTCTGGGTAAAGAACGTGTGCAACCAAGGAGTTTCCTCTTAGCAACAAACACTTCTGGGAAGAGCTCAGTTTCCAGCGCTTTGGGGTTGCTGTTTCATGGTTTCTTGCTAGGTGTGCACGTGTTTGTCTGTCAGAGGTCATCACGGAAAATGAGTTAAAAAGAGAAGCGATGGTTTTGATACAAAAGAAGAGAGAGCAAATTATGTCTCATCTTTTTAGTCGTTTCTGTACTCCCGTCCTCTTGAAAACACTGTATATTTTCCACTCCACTGATGCACCGTGTGACTTTGTTTCCCCAGATGCCCCAGGTTATGGACAACAGCTCCCAGGGGATTGACCTGCACTTCTGGGGTCGGGTTCTTAAGGCGGCGTCGGAGAAGATACAAGTTGTAAGTGATCCAAACTGCAAGCTGCTCCTCTCCGCTCTTCTTCTCCTTGGTCTTGCAGGATCAGAGGCGGCAGTATTTTTAGCCCTGCAGGAAACTCGCCTCTTCCGCTGTTCCCTGTTTGAGAATCGCTCACAGAGGAGGCCGAGTGATGGACTCAACAATGTGGGCTCTGTGTGTGTTAACAACCTCCGTGTGTACTGTACAATCGGTCGTATGTCTTTGTAGGCTCACGTCATATGTGTGAGATGGTTGTGTGTATGTCTGTGTATAATTGTGTAGGTGTAGGTGTGCATGTCTCACCTTATTTTATAGATACATTTGAAACACCTATCAGAATCAAAAGGAACAGAAATGGAATATTACAAGAGAATACAGTGTAGAGAAATAGAACAGAATATGGCAGAACATAATAGAATTTAATTGTCATTATCTATTGCTAACGATAGATAATGACATGTAAATGGTGCAAAGGATGAATCTAAATTTTTTTTCTGAACACTTAAAGGACTTCTTGTCCATGTTGGACAAATGTAGAATAAAAGGGAATCTATTATCTCAAAAAAGGGGCTGAGTTTACATCAAAAAACAAATCAGAAAAAATAAACAAAAGCAACAAACAAAAACATAACAGTAGACTTTAAAATGTGAAATAGAATCGAAATGGAAAAGTAATTTAAAATACAATAGAGCTGCAGTATATTAACACCATTTGAAATGGCCTGTCTGAATCACGTCTGTAACAACTGGTATAGTTACATGCTAATTCAGATGTAGACGCGCACACACAGACTGACTGGGGTGGTGATGTGTGTTTCAGCACGTTCACTGTATTTCCCAGGTGGTGGTGCATTCCATCATCATCTCAGCCAGGCTGAGAGAGAGAGAGGGACATTCCTGTGAGGTGACACATCCTGTAGGTGGGACCTTCGCATCACCGTGGTGACAGAAAGGCGAGCCAAATGCTCTCATTACCCACCTCTCCTTCCTTTCAGTTCAGTGAGTGTGTGTTTGTGTGAAATGACAAATAAGAAAAGGGAGTGAGAGTGAAATGAATTGGGGTGTATTTCAGTGTGTGTGTGTGTGTTGTTGTTGTTGCTCTGAGGGGGGGGACACAGAAAAGCAATGAGTCATTTCCATCGCTATTCACTGCTTATTAAACCAGTTGGATTATCAGTGCTGCAATATAGTCTACTAAACAGTCATTTCTCAGAGTTGAGCACATTTTAGGTTGATTTCATTATTATCCGATTTTATCTTTTTATAGCAATGAGTATCCTTGCCAACACAATGACTAACATAAAACTCAAATTATTGGCAGCCTCCTCCCTGTTTCTTGAAGGGAAATGATACGCGGGAGAAATGTGCTTGGATGAAGCTATTTTTGTTCCATCAATAGGAGGATATTTAGTCCACCCTCCGACTATCCCTGTCATGTGAGGAGAGGCGTCTTTCAAACTATTGTTTTCTAGCCATCGTTTATGTTATGCAAGGCACAGAGTATGAATGGATATGAATGACATAAATGTCCCTGCGTTGTAAATAATTTTCTGACAAGAGGTCAAATAGCTCAGAGCAAATTATTTACACGTTATAGCAATTACTCAAGATTCAGGCATCCTGTTGGAGGTACGATGGCCCTGGTTGGCAGCATTGGTGACCAAACACGAGTCATAGGAATATTAAAATTAGGTTGACAACTAGTCTGGGTATCTTCAGAGGGGGCCACGTAACCCAGCTGGTGTGGAGCAGGAATTGCTTCCATCCCAAGATGAGATTTATGTAAGATGACATTCTAAATACTGTGTCTGTGCTTTCTGGCACTTTTTCTACAGCATAGTTCCGTGTAACTACACCCATTCATCTCACATCAGGTAAACACCAGCAGCTATACTAAAATGTCTAAATCTGATCTGATGCTATTCCCATAAAGCACACTTGTGGTTTTTATGGGAATTTTAGCATGCTATCACCCTAAACTAAGATGGTGAACATGGGAAACAGTGTACGTGCTAAACATCAGCATGCCAACATTGTCATTGTGAGCATTAGTGAGTACAGCCTCACAGAGCCGCTAGCAGGGTTTAGACTCTCAGTCCTGCTAATTAAATCAAATTAAACGGTGATGGGCCCTGATGCTTTCTGTGTTGAGTTACCTAAAGTTGGTTTTAACCACTGAGAGAATCGCTCCCGTGTCTTTTACAGCTGATGCAGCGGCAGAGCTCCCAGGAGCTCCTGAAGGCGGCTTCCTCGCTGTTTCAAGCCGGGGGCCCGTCCTCGTTCACCCAGCTGATGTCCAGCATGTCGAGCCTCTTCTGTGGGTACCCAGAGGGAGGCGGCTCCAGGGTCCTGTCCTTCAACTGGTACGAGGACAACAACTACAAGGTGTTCCTGGGGGTCAACGCTACCAAGAGAAACAACTATGTCTATGACGACTCTACGAGTAAGTGAAGACGTTATAAAAGTCTCAATCCTACACTGGTTTTATCACCATTGTTACTACTATTGCTTTGCGTCTCCGTGTGGAACTGTAGTGCTGCGTGTTCTCCGTCCTCCTGCTCTCACGCCCTCATTTTTTTTCAAATCATATGTTAGTTGAGTAATTGTTGTACTTGTTTATTTTTGGGTGAACCATCTTCAATAGCCCATTTGGGTTTTGACAGCCCTTCAGTTCACACATTTTCATTTGATTAGATTTTTTTCCAGCTGTGAAAAGCCCCTCTTTCTTCCCTCTACTTCATTTGTTTTTTGTTTTCCATCTCTACTTTCTTCTACTTTAAACTCACTGTTTTTGCGTTTCTTCTACCCTCAGCTCCCTTCTGCAACGCCCTGATGCAGACCCTGGAGTCCAACCCCGTCACCAAAATTGTGTGGAATTCAGTCAAGCCCCTGCTGATGGGAAAGATCCTGTACACCCCCGAATCCCCTGCCGTCCGCAAGATATTAAAGAGTGTAAGAGAGCCCATCTCCAGCCCAACCCCTCACATCTCCCTTTCTCTATACTACACTTCTTCCTCTTCCTTCCACCACTCTCAGTATTTGTTTATAGGCGTCCAAACTCCCACCCCTCTGAGGAATGAGCTGACTACTGAAGAATAGGAGGGAGGAGGGATCGGGGGGCAATCTGCTGCAGTGCGAGGGAAAGGAAGAGGAGGGGAGAATTAAACAATAAATTGAATGTGAGGGTGCAGCAGTGAAAGGAAAGACAGAATGTTTTTCAGGCTGTCACATCTCATCCAGTGGTCCTGACGCAAAACGGATCTCGATATCAACAGAGGTTTCGTTAATGAGAATTTAGAAACCATCCTCTGAAAAGGAAATGGCCTAATGTGACTGACCACCTGTTTATTACCTATGTTGTGTAAGAAGCATCGCAGGTTAGAGCTTAGATAAATAAGATGTTCAGGTTTTGTGTATCTCACTGCTGTTACAATCTGACACTGTCTTTATATAAAAGAAAGATCTCGAATAAAATAAATCACTTTCCTGAAAAACAACAATCAGGTGATATTAATGTCATTAGCACACGTCACCAGAGTTAGACTGTATGTTGATTATGCGTCTTCACTGCTGGTGTACTGCAACTTAAAAATGTGTTTGCGTGTGTTGCAGGCCAACACAACATTCGAGGAGTTGGAGAGGTTGCAGCACATGGCCAAGGCCTGGGAGGAGTTGGGTCCTCAGCTCTGGGCTTTCTTCCACAACAGTGTCCAGATGAACATGATCAGGGTATGAATACAGCACGACTTTGTGCACACCTGCGTTCACGAATGTTCATTAAATACTGATTCACTACACATATCCAAAAAAGGTTCCACCATCAGTACATTTGAAAGTAGTAGAATAATCCTTAATTAGAACATATGTAGTGTTGGAAGCAACCAATTGTAAGCAGAGACATTTGTAATTGTTACTTCACGTACTTTTGAGCCTTTTGCTTGAAGGGCTTGACCCCCTCCCCGAGCCCAAAACAGAAGAATCCTGTCTGGTGCAGTGTATTTAAAGACTCGTCCAGTCAGGATGGAGAGTTTGTCAGCAGCAGCTTCTAGACAATCGACATTCAGATTGGACACTCAATGCTCTCAAACATGGGGTCTTAAATTGCATTAATGTCATATTCCATAATACATTATGCAGCCAAATAAAGGGCACTTGGTTAAATGTTTATAATACATGCAGCAAGTGTACTTCTGTCTCAATCACTGCAGGACACACTGAGGAACCCAACAGTGATGAGCTTCATGGACGACAGTCTTGGGGACACTGACTTTACCACCAAAGACATTCTTAACTTCCTGTACAACGGTGCAGAGGAACAGAGGGAGGCGGGCGTGCCCAACTTTGACTGGAGGAACATTTTTAATATCGCCGACCAGGTGATACGCATGTTCAACCAGTATGGAGAGGTAAGAAACAGTAATGACTCTTTTTATGTATCTAGTCACTCTTTTGCCCTCAGTATCTTTTTTCCCCTTATTGATGAAGAACGGGCCCATCTTTTTTGCCCCAGTTACTATTCACCAAGTTTTGTACATTCCCAGAGCTAGGTGTTTGCGCAAGACCGACTCCCAGTTCTCCAGACAGGTGCGTCGGTCTTCCAGGTCCTCTATCCCGGGCGACTGCAGCCAGGCCCCATTGAAATGGAGCAGGCCACTTAGCACGGCCATAGAGCCGCTCTCCCGTCCAGTAGTCTGAAAGGTGGTGAGAACAAGCCTGCTGTCACCCCTCCCCTCTGCTTCTATTGAGCAGCCAGTGATAAAGTGGGGAGTAGGTGGGAGTGAGTCACCCCCCTATGAGCTCAGTGCTGTTTTAGCGTATGGCCCCGCATTGAAACAGACCCTTGCGCCTGCGAAATAAAAGAGGGCAAATCACTATATCCATCCTTCACGCCTTCCCTCTCTCCTCTCTGGTCTGATTTAAGGGGGGCAGGGGTTGCGGTTTCGCGTAGAGCCCTATCGGTGCAGGCATCTCAATCTGTCCTTTGTCTCCAAGTTCAGCATCGGGACCCTTCAGAGCACCACAAACAAACCCTGTCGGTTTAGCCAATTAGACATAGCTGTCAGCTGGCACTGGGCCATGGGATAGCTGCTGCTGTTAGCATTAGGTCCTCTCACTCTGCCAGGGGTATGTTTCTCACACTGACATCCCATTGGAACACGTGCATCAGTGAGGGTTTTACTTCTCACCTCATCTCTGAGTGAATGTTATTGTGCTGTGAATGTAAAGATGAATGGGAAGAGGTCTCTCATCTTCCTCTGAGTGCTCTTAGGGTATTGTACAGTAATGTGAATGGAGACATTAACCACGGGGGGGGGGTTGATAGCTGTGTGTGTGTGTGTGTGTGTGTCGCTGCAGAATGAACGTAGTCGCTCAGATTCTTCCCATGTCACCAGCTCGCCTCACTGAATGATGGTCCTGTTAAGAGTAGAATGGAAATTGACACAGCTACACACAGACTACCAGGGCAGGCTATGATGGTGTTTAGGCACAGACACAAACTTCTACTTTTTTCGTTACCACTCACCTTAATTTGAGGAATATAAACATTTTTTTTTTTTCGTGTATAAAAATGTATCACTTAATAAGTGCATCAGTGTTACTGTGACTCAAGAAGCTTTTTTTCTTTCTTGTTGGTGTCTTAGAACAGCACATTCTGTGTTCAGATCATCACTCTAGTCTCAAACAGCATCTGGAAGAACACTGAACAATGTAACTGCTGTAGCATACAACACCTTCCAAACATCAACGCCCTTTTCCTCCTCTGATTACAGTGCATCGATCTGGATAAGTTTGTGGCTTACACGGACGAGTCGCAGATGACCCATCAGGCCTTGTACCTGCTGGAGGAGAACAAGTTTTGGGCCGGCGTGGTCTTCATGGAGATGTATCCATGGACCACAAGTGTACCCCCGCATGTCAAGTACAAGATCCGCATGGACATTGACGCGGTGGAGCGCACCAACAAGATCAAAGACAGGTCGGTAGCAGCTGTGTGGCGTGATGGACTGCCGAGCCTTCTTCTTCTGACCTCTCAAAATAAATCGGTCTACCTTTGACTCCTCATGACTAGTTGTGTATGTCTACGGCTTTTGAGCATTTCCAGAAAAGAGTTTGCCTGTCTAACCTCCGGTTGTTTCACTAGTAATTGTTTGAGATCTGAAAAGGTAAAACAGTCATGTATTTCACAAGAAAATAATTAGAGAGAAGTCAGAAAAATGATTGTGTTTTGTGTAGCAGAACATTCGTTTTTCCTGTCCAGTTAATTGTGCTGTGACCACTCAGATCTATCTTGCAACTCCTTGGACAGACACCAATCCCGAGTCCTTTAAGGGCTGTGGTTTTCAAACCATTGGTGGGAGCTAATTTATTGAACAGCGAAATAACGTTTTCTTAGTAAAGGAAAAAAAAAAACAACATACACGCCGACGTTGAGTATGCTCCAACCAGGAACTTTACACTGCCAAATCACCCTGACAACCTACCATTCCTTCATTTCTGCCGTGTTAATGAGGCAATTTAAATGGATTTGTCACATTTCTCAAAGGAGGAAAAGAAAAAACTATTCAGGTGGCCTCAATGTCTTTTTCCAAAGTCTTTGTGGTTCCATACTAAATCAGTACCTCCCCTTTCAGGCATTCTCACATGCATTTTCCATTCGCTTTGGTCTCCCATTCATAAACAGACAGTGTGTCAACATCCCCAGGAGATGAACATGCAGCTTTAGCTGTTTATAGTGTACTAACACACTAAATGCAGTCCTGCCTCTATACAATTGAATAATCAGATCGTAATAGGGCTTTGCAGGCTTATCCACTTAAGTAAAAGCAGTGTATGTGTGTGTGTGAGTGTGATGAATTATCCTGTGGCCACATTTTAACCCAAAGCCACTCTCCCGTACCATCCTACAGGTACTGGGACCCCGGCCCCAGAGCAGACCCCATGGAGGACCAGAGGTACCTCTGGGGAGGCTTTGCCTATCTGCAGGACATGATTGAACATGGCATCATCAAGCTCCACACAGGCAACAACTGGCCGCTCGGGGTCTACGTCCAGCAGATGCCATATCCGTGCTACGTGGATGACCTGTGAGTAAACCCGTCTCGTCATGTAACAGCAGATCATTCGCGTGGTGGTTGATCAGTGCAGGGTCACACAACTTAAGTTGCCAGGCCAACAAAGTATGTTATTGTCTTGCACAAGTTCACGTGTTAAAGCCGCTATGCGTATAATCTTTCATATGATTACAGTGTCCTTCAAATAATTCTGCTGGCGAAAGATTTGTTTATGGAAATATGAGCCAGTCCTCGTGAAAATTGTTGCAGTCTTTGTGTTGTTTTCAGCCAGTTCGTCTCAGTGTGTACGTGTGGGTAGCAGCATAAACTGTCTGTCAAGGTGTTATTTTTTTATATTATGACCTGGTGGCACCAAAGTCTGAAATGTTTGAAATCCTACACATAGTTATATATATAGTTAAATATATAGACAGAACAAGAGCAGGTCATCAAAGACAGATTTCCACGTGTGTTTAATGAGGCTTCTCAATCCAGTTTTGGGGTCACGCCCGTTACTCACCAACCTCTTCCTCTCCCTCTTCACCTCCAGCTTCATGATCACACTGAACCGCTGCTTCCCCTTGTTCATGGTGTTGGCCTGGATCTACTCTGTGTCCATGACCGTGAAGGGCATCGTGCTGGAGAAGGAGCTGCGCCTCAAGGAGACTCTGAAAGCCATGGGGGTCGACAACGGAGTCATTTGGTACACGTGTTTCATCGACAGCTTCATCATGATGACTGCGAGCACGGCGCTGCTCACCTCCATCATCATGGTGAGAAAATGGGGAGGGGGGGGGGGTCATGTTAAGTTGCTATGAGATAACTCTGATATGATATGGCGCTATATAAATAAACTTTAATTGAATGTTGCTTGAGAAACCACGGTCAGGTGTTGATAACTGGTTTGGAGGGCTATGGTTTTGTAGCGTGTAATTATGCCCTCTAGTGGATGATTTTAAAAAGCTATATTTATGGAGAGAAATGTTTCCCTCGTGCAGGTGATGGTTGCTCTCGCTCTGTGTTTGTTTACAGCTGTGTTTCGATGCGAAAGTGAAAATCTCCTCCATATAATCCAACACTATATATCTTTTTCTCTCTCTCTCAGGGTGGAAAGGTGCTGAATTACAGCAACCCCATCCTTGTCTTCCTTTACCTGCTGACTTTCACTGTCACCACCATCATGCAGTGCTTCCTGATGAGTGTGTTCTTCGACAAGGCCAACCTGGCAGCCGCCTGCAGCGGCATCATCTACTTCACCCTCTATCTGCCACACATCCTCTGCTTTGCATGGCAGGACCGCATCACCAAGAACATGAAGTTGGCTGCTGTATGTCAAAATCTTTTTTTTGTGACGAATATATTTTTTATTTTACAAGTACAGCAAAATGCAAAGCTACTGTTTAAGCACACGCCTTGCATTGTAAGCATTGCAGATGTAGTGAGTGTTAAATCTAATTTCATGTTTTTAAGGGAGATCAAACAAAGTATAAAACAAACTTTTCATCAAAAGCCTCTACTAGTCCAAAGATCTGAACAAATTGCAATGCCCCTGACAGATGTACATTTGTTAAACATGTACATGCGAAGGTGATTCAGTAACATTTCTTTATGTAGATATTCTGCACCACTTGTCAGCAAATCAATCATTTTTGCCTCACCCTGCTTCTCCAGAGCCTGTTGTCTCAAGTGGCCTTTGGCTTCGGGACGGAGTACCTGTCGCGGTATGAGGAGCAGGGTTTGGGTCTGCAGTGGGACAACATCCAGACCAGCCCGTTGGAGAAAGACAGCTACTCCTTCCTAACCTCCATCCTCATGATGGTGTTTGATGCTGTCCTCTACGCCGTCCTGGCCTGGTATCTGGACAATGTCTTTCCAGGTTCAGCTGCTAATATACTGTTTGATTTACTTTACCCAGTATTGTACCCCTTTATAGGTACTACAAGTTTATTACACTGAGAATTGTATCAAACTTCTCCTTCACAGGACAGTATGGCATTGGTCGACCATTCTACTTCCCATTCCAGCCCTCGTATTGGCAAAGTACTGCACCTTCACATACAGAAGTGGCTGATCAAGGTTAGTGACACGGACTCTAAAATCTCTTACATGCCTCATAATTGAAGAATGGCCCGGGGACTGGAGATTTGTCACTTTTCTTAGATTTGCGAGTAAAAGCCGAGTGGTAGAATTGAATGTGAGCGGGGGGAACTTGCACTCACACATCCTAAACGGGAAATGGCTCTGGCTCGCTGTCTTCTTCAGATCCTGGGAAGACTGAACCAGACAGGGCGGCGAAGGATGATGGGAGCAGGGGCACACCGGAGACACACACCCGTAATGGCTCAGCCAGCAGGTGTAAGCACCAAAGTAAGAGGGATCGACTGGAGAGAGAGAAGGAGGTGCTGAGACGACAAGAGGAAACTCCGAACCAGGAGGAGGAGTGTCAGCACTCGGGGATGGACGGTGAGGACACAAATAGACAACTGAAGCCTCGGAGCCTGCAGTAACTGAACTGACCGACTCACTGGAGATTGGAAATAGACACCAAACTGCATGTAGGGAACACGCTGAGGGCATCTGGTGGACAGGCGAGGTAATAGCACAGATAAGAGACTTGGGGATGCTTGAAGGCAAAACAAAGAAAAGGTGTGGTCACCTCCTCCATACTCATGATGATTGAGAAGTGTAACTGACAAGAATTGCTATTAGGGAGAACATTTTCTGTTTGTGTATTGCTTTTAGGTTACTGGAGTCAAACATGATAAACTTTTGAAACCTTTGTATTGTTGGTTGTACCAGGCCCCAGTTAAGGTCGCAAAAATTTATATTTACAGCATGTGATATTCTAATAAGATCTTCATTTTGTTCTGTTTAAATGTTAACTCAGCCTCGGCATGTTCTCCCACGCAGGTCAGTTGTTCTTCGAGGCCGACCCACTGGGCCTGGTGATGGGGGTGCAGATTCAGGACCTGGTGAAGGTGTTTGGCAGAAACTCTCGTCCAGCTGTCAACTGTCTGAACATCAATTTCTACGAAAGCCAGATCACATCCTTCTTGGGGCACAATGGGGCTGGAAAAACCACCACCATGTAAGCTGAAACCAGATTGAACACATTACAAGTCTGTTTAATTACGAAGTGGAGTAAAGGTTCAGTCTCAAAAGATCAAAAGCAAGAAAGTCAGATGATTTAATAAGAATTTCACCGTAGGCTGTTTAAAGTTCAAACGAGGATGTTTCATGCAGGCTCAGAGGTTGACTGGTTCATAAATTGTGCCAGGTTTAAACTATTTTTAATACTTGCATGATTTTTATTGCAGCCTCCCTGCAGGCGAGGCTCTCCTCGCGGTAGTTTTCCATTTGAACGTGACAATCTTTTCACTATTTTATAGCCTTTTTATAGAGATTCAGATTACCGTACTTGCAAAGTTGGCAATCCCCTGGTACACGGTATTGGTATGTGCTTCTGCTCTGTCCAGGTCCATCCTGACTGGCCTGTTCCCTCCTACATCTGGCACAGCCTACATCAATGGGAGAGACATTCGGACCGACATGGACATCATCCGCTCCTCCATGGGGATGTGCCCTCAGTTCAACATCCTCTTCAAACAGTGAGTCACATCACAGATGCTGCTGACAGGACGGGAGTCAGTTCAGTGCGAATATGCATCGAAAGTCAACGAAAGTGACATTGTTTCCGGGATGTACAGCAGTAAATGACCTATTTATCTATTTTCTTTGTCAAAAGTTTCTAATTGAACTTTGAAAGTTTAGAATATCTGTAGTTGTGATAGAGCGAGGAACAGACTTTGGTCAAATCAATGCACGTTCTTCAAAAATCGGGACCATTGGTGTCGACAGCAGTCGCTGAAAGCAAGAGTTACTGATTCACTCCCACATGCAGGCTTTTTACACTTTACATTTATATTTCTCCTCTGCAAAAATAGTTTATTACTGCTGCCCTGCTTTTGTTCCAGTCTCACAGTGGAGGAGCACATCCTGTTCTATTCACTGCTAAAGGGTCGGACTCAGGCGGAGGCGGAGAGGGAGGTTGAGGACATGCTGGTGGACCTTGGGCTGCCTCACAAGAGAGACGACGAGGCTCAGAACCTCTCAGGTGGACCACGTGTTCCTCCGTGTTTGTGAACGGCGAGAAATTCATTCTTTTACGTCATCGTTGTTCCTGCTCTAAACAACTGCCTCTCACACAATCTACAGGCGGTATGCAGAGGAAACTGTCTGTTGCCATGGCGTTCGTTGGAGGGTCAAAAGTCGTGATCCTGGACGAACCCACCTCGGGAGTGGACCCCTATTCCAGGAGATCCATTTGGGACCTCCTGCTGAAATACAGAGCTGGTAAAGCTGCCTCAGTTAACCCATTAAACTCCACATTTTACCTGCTTTAGATCCACATTCTAAAATGCACATTTTACCCCCACCAGTACATTTCGCAACCGTATTGTTGCGAACTGATCAAATGGAAAAGTTCAGTTACAAAAAGCAAAAGAAAATTGCAGTAATAAAATTAATAATCTGCTGACAAAGGCTTACACTTCTTTGTTCATCTAGAATGGGCTGAAATGTTCCTTTTGAGTCCGGTGACATGACAGTGAAAAGCACTTTATTAAACGTCTGACGCTTGTGCAGGCCGGACAGTGATTCTTTCCACGCATCACATGGACGAGGCTGACCTGCTGAGTGACCGCATCGCCATCATCTCCAAAGGACAGCTCCACTGTTGCGGATCCCCCCTCTTCCTCAAGAACTGCTTTGGGGTTGGTTTCTATTTGACCCTCGTACGCCGGATGAAGGATCTCAAGAAGAGGGAGGTATGGGTTACCTTTCACACAAAATCGGCCCACCTGTGATGTGCGCAGACGCACAAAAGAGAACACCTGCATTTCTTCCAATAAAGTTTCAGTTTTCTGGGGCACCCCAGTAGCTCACCTGGTATCGAGGCTGACTCCTTACCGGGTTCAGATCCATCCCAGGCCCTTTGCTGCGTGTCACCTCCCCTCTCTCTCCGCTGCCTTTCCTGTCACTTTTTACTCTCCCATCAAATGAAGCAGAAAATGCCAAAGAAACAATATGGTGTCGATTTTCTGGCAGGAGTTTCCCGAATTGTAAAACGTGTTCTCGCTGTTTCCATCAGAATGACTGCGACTGCGCCTCAGACTGCTCCTGTTCCTGCTCCATCTGTACCAGATACAAAGATCAGCCTCAGAACCAGTGTCAGCATCTAGACAGACTTCTGGATGGTAAGTGAGCTCTGTATATATTGTGCTGTTACTGTAACTGCATGCTGATGAGCTACTCCACCTCCGTTTGTGCTCGTGTGTTCCCTTGAACCTCCATCCTACAGAGGAACAACTTGGGACTTAGACCCTGTGAGTGAGGGCATTTTGGCTGTTCCTTACTGTGTTTGCGGGTTGAGACTTAATTTTCCGATTATGATTAGTTATGATTAGATTCAGTAGGTTAAGATAAGGGTTGGGGTTAGGAGGAGCTAGGGTATTAGGGTTAGGTTTGGTAATTCTCTATATACGATAAATGAAATAAGACGAAAATACAAGTACAGACATTTACCATGTGAAATAACCGAAAAACTGTTTCGACTTTGGCAGAAAAATGTCTGTGCTCATGTAGGAGCGCCCATCGCTCACAGCAAGAAGTCGATTGCGAAAATAGGTTTTCAGGGCCTTTTAAGTCAATGAAGGTCCTCACAAGAGTATCAGTGGAGCTTTGTGTGTGTGTGTGTGCACACTGCTTGATATTCTCATGACTGGCCCAATTATCCAAGTTGTGAAACAGAAACAGAACACACTATTGTTTCCCATTTATAATTTAGTGATATTGACCCACGTGCCTTTTCCTCTCAATTCTGCCCGAGGGCGCCGTACTTGAGATGCAATGATTCAAGCACAAATTCACTCGTGCGTTTTGGTGCCTGAGTAATGATGTTTGTTTTTGCTTTAGTTTTAGGCATAATCAGCAGTTTCCCTTCTTGTGTCCTCATCTTGGGTTCTGCTATTTTGGGAGCACTTTACTCTCACCTACCCTCTCCGCAAATGATGATTTTCCGTTTTCTTCCCAGGGGACGTAGACAGCATCACTAGCCTCATCCACCACCACGTCCCTGAAGCCAAGCTGATCGAGATGATTGGCCAGGAGATGACCTACCTGCTCCCCAACAAGGGCTTCAAACACCGAGCGTACGCCAGCCTGTTCAGGGAGCTGGAGGAGACACTTGCTGACATGGGCCTCAGCAGCTTTGGCATCTCTGATACATCACTGGAGGAGGTGGGCTTTTAGTGCTGCATTTACACTGCACGAAGAAGATGGTGAATAAGAGCTTCCAGAATTAGTGTGTATTGCTTATAGTCTTGTTTTCTTAAAAAACTAAGTGAAGGAATCTGCTGCTACAGTAAAATTATTTCCAATACAGATTCATTTATTAAAGAATTCCCATGGCTGAGATGAATCTGGCCTGGGCCCTCTGTTGCACCTCTCTCTCCCTCATTCCCTGCCACCTCCACTCCCTCTCTACTATCGTTGTCCAATAAAGGCACAAAATGCCAAATAGATAAATATATTTCCTATAAATGAGTGTCCAAAAAAAATTCTTTGAAATGTATACAATTCTTGAAATAAGTTGGTTTGTACTGGAAACGGGTGGAAGTCATCTTTTTTTGACTCAACTATAGACCAACGTGTGTTGGTAAAATGGACACTTTAGCTGCGTACCGTCTGTTTGCGATGGCAGCATTTTTCCTGAATATACTTTTGGTTATGTTTTTTAACAGTCTGCAAGCTGAATGAAAAACGTATATCATATTACTACTAAACTTAAAGGAAGACCCTATATGTAATACGTGAAAGGTTCTGAAAGTTCTTTTTTTCTTTCCAGATATTCATAAAGGTCACTGCAGATGGAGAAGCAGCAAATAATGCCACCACTCCTGGTAAATACCACTGATATTCAACATGACCTTTTCCTGGAATTGAATCTCTGACCCGTTGCACCGTCTCTCTCTAACGTGTTTTAATCCTTTTGCCTCACACCTGTTTATATCATTGTTTTGAATTTCCTAACTCTAACATTAGCTGCTTGTGTAGTATTTCCACGTGGCGTGGTGCCTCATTTGTCCGTTTTAACCCTCTAGTTTCTGTGTGTGTGTTTTGTGCATCACCTCCCACCTCTAGAACAGTGGATGTTACAGCGGAAAAGAAACGGCAACAAAGTTGGTGAAGAGGGAGATGAAGGTCAGAGACTCGAGAGCCAGCAGAGTTCTGGCAAATTAAGTTTTGTTATTGAATCTGCTGGAAGTTAAAAGTACTTGACCATGTATGTGGGGATTGTCACGTGGGGACGCTTTGGACATCATCCTGTTAAGTGTCATCACAGAAAAGTGCAGTTTTCTGCCATAAAAATGCTTTTTCTGCGACCAGTGTATTAATTATGGTATTACTCATCCATCTGGTGTGACCCAGGAGTCTAAAGCAGATGCTCTGCTTGTACAGTTATAAACAAAGCAGGGATTATGCGGTAAAAATTCATACATTTTACTCACATTTATTATTTGTCAGCTGCATAGAGAACATCAGAAATGTCATGTGCCTGGGTGCCACTTGCTATGTCTGTCTTCCCGCAGAAGGCTTTGTCCTAGATATCTTCTTTACAGTGCTCACTGTATGTTGTCCTGTTGATCACAGAAGACAATGGTGTGACGCAGACCAACGGCGTTACCCATGGTGCATCCGGCAGCAGCGCAGGAAAGGGCTCCAGGCAGGTGAAAGGGGGCACTCTGATCCTGAAGCAGTTCCACGCGCTGCTAGTGAAGAGGTTTCACCACGCCGTAAGAAGCCAGAAGGACTTCCTGGCACAGGTACAGGGATGCAGCGATGGGTTGACATGAAGTGTTGACAGCTGTTTTATGTGATGTATGGGCTGACTGCAGACTGGGAGGTTAGGATAATCCGCATTTGCTGGCAGATGAGTGTATTTTCACTAGAGGGACCACATATTTAAGTGCCAGAATGATTTTGACACGTATAATCTAGAAGTCCAATGATAAAAAAACAACCGTGGCAACAAAACAAAGAATTGTTTGCATAATGCTTTTGTTGATATGGAATCTACATATCGTATATTGCATATGTATGTTTTGTAATGGTTTTATCTGTTGATGCATTGTTTATGATAGACTCTCATGCGGAAGAGTGTTGTGACTTGCTTACTTGTATTTTGGGGGATTTCAGACGGTCCTTCCGGCCAGTTTTGTCCTCATAGCTCTGATCTTCACCATGGTCATCCCTCCGTTTGGAGAGTATCCAAGTCTGACTCTGAGCCCCTGGATGTACGGACAACAGTTCACCTTCGTCAGGTCAGACTCCATTTCCAACTCTATGACGTGTCAAAAGAAGACACTAGCTTTAGATGAACCATCAGTTATGTACCACATAAACGCTGACGCACCTGGCAGATTGGTGGTGATTATATTACTTATATGTCTTTAGTGGCTTTAACTTGCTTATCTTGACATTTTCTCGCCCCTTTGTAGTAACGAGCAACCATTTGACCCCAAAATGAAACGCTTCACAGAGCGCTTACTGAACAGGCCAGGCCTGGGGACACGCTGCATGGAAGGAGATCCACTAGGGTGAGTTTCAGGACTTATCAATAGGGCCATTACACGATTACAAGACTTTTCAATGTGATCAATTCCAAGAGATTTTCTTCACTTAACACCCTGGTATATGTAAACACATGATACAAGGCCTCATTTTCAGTGAAAGTGGACAGAAACAAGTAGGACAAACAACTATGTAAAACTCAAATCCTAAAGTGTACATGACAAAGACTAGACCTATTAGTAGGTACATACATCTTTCATCTGCATGCTGATTCACTGTACTTTTGTATGTTTCTCCACCTATCTCCCTACAGAATGCCCTGCAGTAACAGCACATCAGAGTGGGAGAATCCTGACGTCTCTCCTCTGGCCAGCAACATCTTACAGAGTCCTGAGTGGGACCAGAGAAACCCGTCTCCTTCCTGCCAGTGCAGCTCCAGTAAGAAGCTTACCATGATGCCCATCTGTCCCATCGGAGCAGGAGGCCTGCCGCCCCGCCAGCGAATCGAGGCCACGGGAGACACGATGCTGGACCTGACCGGGAGGAACATCTCTGACTTCCTGGTTAAAACCTACCCCAGTCTCATCAGAACCAGGCAGGTTTAAATGCACACAAAAATTAAACGGAGAGGAGGGATTAACGAAGAAATATGAGTCACAAGGACTTAAAAACATGTCTCAAAACAAAAAAAAAGTTCAAACGTCTTCAAAACTCTGTAGATGATGATTCTGCAAACAAGTCACAGAAAAAATCACATTGAAATAATTACGTCCCTCTTGATTCAATTCTGATTTTCATTTCACAGTTTGAAGAGCAAATACTGGGTGAATGAACAAAGGTAATAATTGCACTTTGTTGCTGTAAGTCTCTTTCTGTCAATCTTTGTCTGCCTCTTGTGTAGTTGATGTGGGATACTGAGTGTAACTATTCTATTCTCAGATATGGAGGTCTGTCAGTCGGAGGACAGCTTCCCATCCTGGACGTCGACCCCAAAGACATCCAGAGTGTTTTCCACCAACTGGGAGGAATGCTCAACATCACAGGGGTGCTCACTGTTCTTTTGTCCATTAAAGACGTTTATAAAGTCCATCCAAGTCAGTTTCTAATGAGCATTTTCTTTTACAGGGTTGCCATTCCAGACTTGCACTGAGGGAGATTGGTCCCTTCTTACGATACATGGAGAGTGAATTCAATATAAAGGTATGTGGGGTGGAAACTGGAGTGGGCTTTTCCACAAATAGCAAATCAGCAAGTGGTAGAAATAATGTGCATGCACTTTGCTTTTATGTGACTAACTTTTCAGTTTATAAAGTAGGTCACATTGCAGGGACGTGGACTGATGGCTGTAAGTGCTTGCTTCCATAGCTTTTCAATCCACTTAAAGTAATGAAGGCTTTATATATAAGAAGGTCAGCGTGCAAATCCCCGTATTGTACATCAGGACTGTAATTATCAAGTCAAAAGGTTGCGAGATGTGTTTAATTAACTGCGATCTCTTCTGTCAGGTATGGTACAATAACAAAGGCTGGCACGCCATGGTGGCCTTCATGAATGTGGCCAACAACGCCATTCTGCGGGCCTTCCTGCCCCCATCCGCCAAACCTGTGGAGTTTGGCATCACCGCCATCAACCACCCTCTGAACCTCACCAAAGAGCAGCTTTCCGAGGTCACAGTGTGAGTGTTACTTTTACATTTATTTATCTTTTATTTTTTGTATTTTACTTGTTT